>JASSUY010029830.1:0-10255 GCA_032466535.1 Forpus xanthops
CCAGGCCGCGAGGAGCTGGGAGCTGCCGGGGCTCGCCGGGAGCATGTCAGCGGGCGGCGGGGGCCGCGGCCTGGGCCCCAGTGCCCGGTGAGCCCTCCTGGCCGCGGCCTGCAGCCTGCCCCAGCCTGCTGGATGGAGCTGCCCCACTGAGGGTTCAGGGGCCGGTCCCGGTTCCTCCGGCGTTCGGATCGCGGCCTCTGCCGCGACCTGTTAGAGCTTGAGACGGGCCCGCGTCCGGGAGAAGCGCTCTGAGCCGTCGTGTTGAGGGCAGCGCTCGGTTCCCGGGGAGGGCAGCGCTGCCGGGCTGGCCGCGGTCAGCCGCCGGGGGCCTGTCAGCAGAGGGAACGTCTTTGGGCTTAGGACGGTGTTTCTGATTGTAGTTTCTCAGCCCTGACCTCACGCGGGCGTTTGACGTCTTTGTACGGTGTCAGCCACAACGCGTTGACGTTTCCCTGAAGCCAGGCTTTTGTTTGAGTTGCTCGGTGGCTCTAAAGCAGCCGGAGGAAGGCTGCTCACCTCGTTCCTTCGGCTTGGTTTCTGCTCTGAATTGCACCTACTTCTAGAGCCCTTCGGAGGACTCGGGGTTCCAATTCCTTCAAGGAGTGGGAAGCCGGGAGCTTTTCTGTCGCTACCTCGGGGTGGTTCTCAAAGCTGCGAGGTGCAGCGTCGTGGTGAGCTTTGTCTCTTCATAACCCCTCAGCTTCCGCACACGCACGCCTGTGCTCGTGCCCCAAGCTGAGGGCTACACTAAATCCTGTCTCATTTGAATTTTATCAGAGGACAAGCAGTGCCCCTCGTTGGTGTTTGTAGTTAATGTGTGTCATAGGCTTTCTGGCTGGTTCGTTAGTTAATGCATCTTCCAGTATTTCCGTATGAGAAAACAAGCTCAAGAGAACACACTTTGCGTTTTCATATGAGGTCGCCAAGCACAATAACCACGATTTTTGGCTTTAGCAGCTCTTTTCCAGTTGCAGGAAGTGTTCCTGGCCTTTCTGTGTGTCTGGTGAGGAGAGAAACAAAGGTCTTGAGGCACATATCCAGAGTGGCTGGGTTGACAAGCCTCAGGATTAAAGGAGCTACCTGCAAGAAATCTGGAGAGGGATTTTGACAAAGGCCTGTAAGGACGGGACAAGGGGAATGGCTTCAAGCTGACAGAGGGGAGATTTAGATTAGGTATTAGGAAGAAATTCTTTATTGTGAAGATGCTGAGGTGCTGGCACAGAATACCCAGAGAAGCCATGGCTGCCCCATCCCTGGCAGTTGTCATGGCCAGGTTGGACATGGCTTGGAGCAGCCTGCTCTAGTGAACGGTGTCCCTGCCTGTGGCAGGGGTTAAAACTGGATGAGCTTTAAGGTCCTTTCTAGTCTCTGTTTCTGTGGTTCCGCAGTGATCCATTCGGAAATTCAGTGCTCCTCAAATACTCCTTGGGCCATGTGAACTCCTGTGAGAGTTAACTGCCTTTACCAGGAAGGTTTTCACAGCAGTGCTCTATCTTGACACACCCAATCCTCTTGTCAGGAAATGACGTTTCTGAGTATTTTGGACCTATGAAAAGGTATTCCATTAGGTCTCAGATTTTGGCTGGGAGAGCTCCCAGCAGTGCTCTCCAGCCACTGTCTCCAGAAAGTCAGTTCTTCCATAGGGCTTAGAGGGAGGCATGATCTACAATGACCTTACAACTGATGCAGTAGTTTTACAGTATTCTAGTAAAAAACTAGGTGTTTCCTTGAGGTGAAAACCAACTCTGTGTGGAGAAACTTGAGAAATGCAGCCTTCCCCTGGGCATCACAAAATTGTCGTTGTTTTCACTTATCAGTGGCAGTGATTTCATATTTTCTGATTCCATATTATGGAAGCTGTAGTTACAGCCAAGTTACACAGATGTACTAAATTGGTTTTAAGTGGCGGGGGGGGGGGTTGCTGCTAAAGATGTTGAAGAGTTTTTGTGGCTGTAACAGTTTGCATTGCTGACGGTGAGATTTTATAGGTTGCTTGTGTACCTCTAGTGGGCAGGAGGCACGAGGGGTGTCTGGTTCAGAGTCATAGAATCTCAGACTGAGTTGGAAGGAGCCTTGAAGCTCGTTTAGTCTCAACCCTCTGCCACAAGCAGGGACACCTTCTACTAGACCAGGTTGCTCCAAGCCCCGTCCAACCTGGCCTTGAGCACTGCCAGGGATGCGGCAGCCACGGCTTCGCTGGGCACCCTGTGCTAGCACCTCAGCACCCTGACAGGGAAGAGTTTATTCCAACATCTAATCTCAGTCTCCCCTCTGGAAGGTTAAAGCCATTCCCCTTGCCCTGTCCCTATAGGCCCTTGTCCAAAGCCCCTTTCCAGGTTTCTTGTAGCCTCTTTAGGCACTGGAGCTGCTCTAAGGTCTCCCTGGAGCATTCTCTTCTCCAGGCTGAACCAGCCCAGCTCTCTCAGTCTGGCTCCAGAGCATCTCCCTGGCCTCCTCTAGATTTGCTTGAGTAGGTCCACGTCTTTTTTGTGTTGGGAGCCCTAGAGCTGAATGCAGCACACCAGGTGGAGTCTCACAAGAGCAGCGTAGAGGAAAAGAATCCCTTCTCTCAACCTGCTGGGTCATGGGGTCTCTGTGAGAAACACCAGCACTGTGGTGTAAGAAAGGTGCAGTGAGGATGCCTGGTGGTGACTATTGACCAGCAGGACTTAACCACATGTATTGCAAGCACTGTGTTCAAGCATAACCTTGTTCCCTAATGTTGGACCAGAGCAGAAGTAATGGGAGAGCATCTGTTGTGTTGGGAGAAGTTAAGGGGCAGAAGTGGAGGAAGACATAATCCTACATGACATGGACTTGAGGTAGGGAAGATCCATCCGCAAACTCCAGGTGAGATGTTTTCCACATGTCAGCCAGGTGACCAACTTGGCTTTACTTTGCTGAAACTGTGATTACTGCATGTTTTGTCTTGACGCTGCCATGAGGTATGATGTCCCTTCGAGAGCAGATCACTGATATTCTTGGGCAGGACCTGAGCATTTTGGCCATGTAGTCAGTGTGTTCCTTAGTTCATGTATACTGATTGCTGAAGGGTTGACTTAAGCTGGTGTTTGAAACTTATCTAATTTCTTGTCCTGTGTCTAGTGTCCTGGCTAATCAGAATGAAGGAAAAGGTCTTTCCAGTGATGCTGTTGCAGTTGAAAGTGCATCTGAGGTTTGGATTACACAGGAGGATAGCAGTGAAAGTTTCCCAGAGGCCTTGGAGCCTGGGATTTCTCTCAGTCCATTGGGGGTTGGGGAGTCATTCTTTACCCAGTGTGTACTCTGTCACTGATGCTGTGAACAGCATCCTGCCTACACTCTGAATAACTGATCGAAAATGGTTATTGTCCTAGTTAAAAAGAGAAGGAAGAAGTGAATTCTGTCACATATGTTTTGTAGCCTTGAGGTTGTGTTACAGTAAAGAACCCTTCCTTGTGTACTTGGGGAAAACAGAAAGGCAACCAGAGCGTATCACAGTGGGTCTGGTCTGAGGTGATGGGGGGATGCATGCAGGGGACACCACAGCCTGTGAAAGCTGTTGTCTTTTGGGAATCAAGAAGACAGTTGCTGCTTCTCCAGCTAGAATGAGTGTCCTTAAAGCATAGCTCTACGCAGGAATTGGGATCAGATCTGTACGAAACTTGAAAAGCTGGAATAATGAATGGTGCCTTGTCTAAAGTAATTTGTCAACATGTCAACTGCTAATTTGAGACAAGAAATTGCTTATGTGGGAGCTGCTTATGTGGGAGCCTGAGCATTACGTTTGATGGAGGAAAGGGGATTGATTTAGTTATTCCCACCAAAAGATGCACGCGATTAAATTTTCCAAGTCTTATGCATATCATTTTAATGCTGTAATTTTTGTTCTCTTTAAACTCAAGCTGGCCCAAAGGGCTGCACAGCTGGTGTGAGATTGGGTTTCCCATCATGGTTTCTGGATAGCACGTACAAAGATTGGATTGAGCCTCCGTCTGCTCATACATGTGTGTAGGCGCGTGCTCACAAGTCTCCCTCCTTGCTGGATGACACAAGGAGAACGTGAGGAGTTATTTCTGCCTTGCTTCCTGATAAATTCAAAGATTTGGTGTCTGTAGTGACATCTTGTTTTGCAGCTATGAGTGGAGAGCACATGAGAGATGAGATCCAAGGCTTGTATTGGCAATTCTGGTAGGTGCCTTCCCAGAGAAGTTGAGGAGTGAGTAGCTGGAGTCTTGGGACTATGGCTGTAGGAGCAGAAGCTCTCAAGTCAAAACCGTGGCCAGGTCTTCTAGTGAGGCACAGTTAGGAGTAGTACTGGACAAGAAATGGCACCTCATCTTCTGGCTGCAGTACTGGAAAGAGTTCCTTCTGGGGGGTTTTAGAGTGCTCTTCCCGCCCTTTCAAGCACTCATTGCTGTCTAGTTCTGTTGCATCCTACTTTTACATGAAGGTGCAAAGTTGACCAGTGGTTAAGAGCAGCAGGGACAATCAATAACACTTTTGAAATGTGATTCTTCCAAAAACCCAGAGCAGCA
This sequence comes from Forpus xanthops, assembly GCA_032466535.1. Lineage (NCBI taxonomy): Eukaryota > Metazoa > Chordata > Aves > Psittaciformes > Psittacidae > Forpus > Forpus xanthops. The sequence goes on from JASSUY010029830.1 coordinate 4,518, forward strand.
CAAAATAAGCTTCAAATTTTCATAGAATCAGGAAACTCTCAGAGCAATCCTGATTTAGCAAAAGCTTTAGCTGTTTGTGTTACATGAAGGTGTTGTGGTCAGGGGAAACAGTTTCATTATCAAGTGTCTTACATCAAAGGAATTACATTTAAGCTGTTTGGTTTAGCTTAAATCTTTTCTTCATGTTTTATAACATTTAAGGGTTTTTAAAGTTGTATTGAAATTTCCTAGACTTTTATTACCAATGTAAGGAAGAAAAGTGCCATAAACAAGAGGTGCGATGTTTAGGCAAACCACAGTCCAGGGCTGGTAATCACAAGAACAGCTGGGCTGGTTGTGGCAGCATTTCTGAAGCTCAGGGAGAGACTTTGGTGGTGATGGAGTGCCTGTGGGGAATGTCAGCCCAGCAAGGTTTGGTAGTGGTTAAATTGAGCTTCAAATAAAAAGCTTGTTGCAACACAAACAATGAATTGATTGCTTCTCAAGAAGGAGTTTTCTCAGCCTCTGAGAGGTGAGATAAAGTAGTTTCCTGTCAAGATGCATCCGATTTCAAGTAGCATCTCATTTTACTTGTTTGCCAATTGCATTGAGGGGTCTTTGTGAAAGGTTACATGGAATCATAGAATAGTTAGGGTTGGAAAGGACCTTAAGATCATCCAGTTCCAACCCCTCTGCCAGGGGCAGGGAGACCTCCCTCTAAACTATGCCACACAAGGTTATGTCAAACCATACTGAGAAGCTCTATGTAGTACTCGTTTGTTACAAGCTGTGGTGTATTTCTTCCAAATGGAAATATCCTTAACACGTGAAATGAATAATTCAGCTGATGATTGATCAAATTTTACACCCTCTAGGCTGCAGCTTCCAAAAATTGCTGATTCCGAGGTAACTTGTGACATGGGGAGAAGACTGGCAGCCTTCTTGTGTTGGTATCTGGGCTGTTGCAAGTGAGGGTTTCTTCATTGCTAGCTTGGCTGCAGTTGAAGCTCATTGTGGAGTTACCATCTTGCTTTTTAAAGTAACCCTGATGATCTTGTCAGTCAAATTCTGTTGAAATAAAAATGAATGGCTCAGTGGAGACGTGTCCATTGCAGCTTGGCAGAATTGGTGGGGTTTCAACAAACCAATGTTCCACTAAACCTACTGTCAAAATACATCAAGATACCACTGTAAAAGGTCGTATGTGTTACAAGCTGTAATTTTCTCCTTGTCGGATACACTTGGCTTTAGATGTTCTGTGCTTGAGGGCATTTTGCATGTCTCTATCAGATAACTTACTGCATGAGAGTTAGAGTTCATGTACTAATGTTGATAAGTTGTTTTCCTTAACCAGGTTTGGTATTGTCACATGGGGGGAGACAAGCAGCAGTTTGTTCTTCTTTGCCATAGACTGGGCTAACAATCCTCAGTTTCTTACTGGAGCTTGCTAGGGCTGCTTGCCACTTATTTGGAGCCATTGGGGGTCCACAGAGCATCCTGTACCCTGCACTGCAGTGAGGGTACTCACCTCCACTTCTCTCTCAGAATGGAGAATTGGAGGAGCAAAGCCCCCTCGATTCCTTTCACCCGAGAGTTCAGATGATTTTTGCCTCCAGTTAATCACCCTTTTGCCAGACTTGACTCTTAGCCCATCCTCGCCAGAGCACAGATGATTTGAATGGAGCTGAGTTCTTTCAGCTTTGAGGCCTTCCTTTAAACAGCTTTCATTGGGCAAGTAAGGACTGTCCTTTGATGTGAGCTCTTAACACAGCTTTGAAGTCCACCAATCAGTTGTTACATGACTCAGTTTTAGGCTGTCTAAAATAGTCTGTGCAACATCATTTTATAAAAAGGGTGAAAAAATATAGAAGTCATGCAGTATTTGCTATGGAATGTGATTTTCCACATAAAATCATTTTGTGAATGATATTAACATTTCAAGATTCCAGGTTTTGGTTTTGCTTGTCCACTGTGTGTCTGGTCTTGGTGTTTAGGCAGGTTTATGCAGTGCTGCAAACAGCAAAGCTACTGCTTATGATTTAGCTACTCAGGTCTTTCACTTGGTACTATACTTTATATTGCTTTTTGAATTACAGTGCCTATTTAGAAATACAAGAAGGCACCAGAGTTTGAAAAGTCTTAGATGACTATTAAAAGAGCTACAAAGCATATATGACCAGATTTGCTGTGAGTGCTCCTTCCTTCCCTTCAAGCCTTCCAGTATCTGAAGGGGGCCTAAAGGGATGATGGGGAGGGACTCTTCATTAGGGGCTATAGTGAGAGGACAAGGAGTAACAGGTTCAAACTTAAACAGAGGAAGTTTAGATTGGATACGAGGAAGAAATCCTTTACTGTAAGGGTGGTGAGGCACTGGCATGGGTTGCCCAGGGAAGTTGTGAATGCTCCATTGCTGGCAGTGTTCAAGGCCAGGTTGGACAGAGCCTTGGATGACATGGTTTGGTGGGAGGTGTCCCTGCCCACGACAGGGGTGTTGGAACTGGATGATCTTAAGGTCCTTTCCAACCCTAACTATTCTGTGATTCTGTGTTGCTGGGCTGACGGAAATGCAGAGGCTCTGACACAGTGCTAAGGCTTTTAAAGTGATTTTACTTTTTTTGTCTAGATAGAAGATAGCAAATTTCTGCTTCATCTTTGAGTCTTTTTCCCTCTTCTGCTTCCTCAGTTTGATTTTGGCTAGTTCCCTTCCCCACTAAGGAGCAGGCTGGCAGGTTAGCAGTAAATCTGCTTGAAAACCAGAGATGTTACTAGAACATGTTGATTTGAGGGGCGGTGTTTTGTTTTCACTGCAGCCATTAGCTTTACTGCTGCATTTTCATTACCCTGAGTGGTGTGAGTGCAACTTGATGAGACTGTGAACGGGAACAGGTTCTGTGGCTGGATTCAGCTCCCTTTGTTGGCCTACAATAGAAACGTCCATCTGAGGTGGTCGTGCATGCTCATAGCATGTTTCTGGAGGGAGCTTAACCTGAGCCAGTTTAGGTGCCCACTTAGGATGAGCTGAAGTGCATCCTAGTTGTGCCAGTTTCTCTTTTCTGAAGATTAATTTAATCTAGAAGTGTTTATCTTTACTTAAGTAAATACATTATTGTAGATAAAACTTGGCCTGTTTAGAAGACTAAAATGTCATTTCTAGCCAAAGGGAGTTTTCCGTCTTTTGGAAAGGTTAATTTTTCCAGATCCTCAGTTTTTGCTGTTAATATTTGAATATAGTAACATGTACTAAGGAGAGAGTTGGATTCGATGCAAAACTGCATATTAAAAATCAAGGCATTTAATGATATTTAGTATTTTTGTGATGTCATTTTCTGATGAAAAGTGATGGTTTTCTTTCAGGATTACAGTTTTGGCAGTTGCTGTTCAACCATGTTTGCCAGTCTGGAATTACCTGAAGACCTGTTGCATGCCACAGAGTACTGAAGTTGTGGACTTTTTATGGTAGGTAAGATAAGCATATGATGTATCTGAATATCTCTTGTTCTGTATATAATCTCCTCCCAACTGTTCTGCTAATAGGTCCTGGCCTCTAATGTTTGTGTGTGTTTGAAGGGCTAGCTCCAGGCTTCTCAGTCTGCCATAGGGGGTTATGGGCATTTGCCACGGCTGAGTCTGTGGTTCATGGTGTTATCCGTCTTTAATGCCAATATTTGAAGTTCCAGATTACTAAGTTTTGTCAGAGAAGATCTTATTGCATTATTAAGTTTCTTTTTAGGTGTTGCTATAGACTGTTGGGTTGGAAAGGACCTTAAAGATCATCTAGTCCAGCCCTCTGCTGTGGGCAGGGGGTGTTCTTTTGTATTGTAACAGGAGATTCTTAGTCCTATTGAATCTCCTTGTGTAACAATGTGATGCGCATGGAGAATGTCTTTAAAAGTCTTTTTGGTGTATTTTTTGCCCCAAACAATTAGTAATTTTAAGCTTTGTGTCAGAGAACAGTTGTGTGTTTATAGGTTTATTCCTTGGTCAGGTGTAACTAGGACCACCAAGGCCAGGCAGCAAAGCAGTTGAAACAGTTGTAGAAGGGTAATACACCTGGGAAATTATGTTGCCACTGCTATCAAAGGCTTTTTTTCTTCTCTGTCAATTCTGGATTCTCCAAGGGACTTGATTGCAGTCTCATCTCTGGGCTGTTTATTCTTTCTCTTCCCTGTTTCAGCTCTAAATACTGGCCAGTGTGAGGATGAGGACCTTGCTCAGTGCTAACGCCTGCCATCTGTTAGTGAAGGACATCAGCCCATGCTTCCTTCTGCTCTTACCCTTTCCAATGTTCTGTGTGATTTCGAAGAATGCTTTTTCAGGCATAGAGCAGGATTTTAGTCCTTTTTATCTAATTGGGCTCCCTGCATATTTGTTTTGAGAGGCTGCATGTTGTAGTGTGACATTGGTTGTGAAAGTGTTTGTTCGGAGTTGCTCAAAACGTAAATCAATAGGCTGTGTCACAGAAAACCTCAGATGAGCTGTTACCCTAAGCCTTGTTTTGCTTTGCTCTCTTTATGTAGTGTAATGGTTGGAAGAAAGCAACACAAAAGGTATCAAGTTCTGTTTAAGAAACAGGTTGACATAACCTTAAGTTTAAATCAGTTGAGTGGATCTTGGAATGGGAATACCAAAATACCTGTTTGGTTTTCCCTTTTTTTGTCTTTTTTAACCCGAGAGACCAGTACTTCCATGTGGCGGTGCTGGCGCTCCAGAGCCTGCTGGCTTTCCCATGTTCAGCTGCTCCCCAGCTAGTGACAACTGGGCATTACAGAATTCGCCCTAATCCTCTCTCCCAGGGACTTGACAGGATTTTCGAGGCATTGCGGATCACATGGCACTGGATTTGCTGTGCAGGCTTCCTTTTCCTGTCAGGGCTGTTGGTGGGGACAACACATGGCATGATGCACGGCTTCTGGGTTCCCTGTGGGATGTGCTGGGACCCAGCTGTCTATCAGCGTGGATCTGGACTGTGGCATTGTTGTTTCCCATATGAATTCTTCCTTGGGAGAGTATCTATAGAATCATTGAATGGTACAAGACATCTAAGAATTCATCGTGCACATTTTAGTTGGTCTAAACACAATTAATTTAGTTGGTTTTATCCATATGCCAAGTGTACTTGGGAGCTCCCGCATCCCAAAGCCCAGGATGGGTCTTGTGTCCTTCAGTTTGGACATTCTGATCTTCATGAGCTGTCCTCTGCCACCCCCTGTCCCCAAATGATGGCACAGGTGCATTCTGGTTACTGGTCTGTTACCTGGCTTTTTATCACCACCTCTCTGTCTTCAGTAATATATGTTTAATATTAGACAATACTGGATAAGACCAACTTTATAATAAACAGGCATAACTTTTCCTTTTGCTATAACCTGCCCCAGGCCAGGTTCATGGGCAGGTGACTGCCACGTGGTAGCACTGGACTTGCTCTGGGTTTCCACAAGTGGCTGTGTAATGGGAAATACTAAGTTGGGAACTCTAAAACAAGAGGATGCAGAGGCAGGAAGGAGGCCACGTGTGTACTTTGAATGGAGGATGATGTTCGGAGACCTTTTTGTGCTGCCACATGAGTATGAAGGCTCAAGTTCATGAAATGTGCTGTGGTGATGCAGATCAATTTGGGTATGGTTCTGTCGTGGTTTGAGGCTCTCAAACTCATGCAGTCACTCTCTCACTCACTCCCCTCCTTTTCTTTCTCAGTCTGAGGGGATGGGGAGGAGAATCAAAAGAATGCAACTCCCACAGGTTGAGATAAGAACAGTTTA
>JASSUY010029830.1:10355-63494 GCA_032466535.1 Forpus xanthops
GCCAGCCTAAACATTCTAAGCCATAACTATAAACACTGGTGCTATCAGCACTGTTCCCAAGCCGAAAATCCAAAACAGTGCTGCACCAGATACTGCTTAAAGGAGAAAAATGACTGCTGCTGCTGAACCCATGACAGGTTCTTACTCTTCAGGGATACGCTACATCCCACTGCATCTAGTTCACAGGAACTGTTAAGAAACCAGAGTTTTACCTGCGAGTGCTTCTGCTAAAGGCTTTCTGTGTTTATGTGGAAGAGTGTTGAGCGAAGGTACGCACTAATTATGGTCATGCACTGGCTCCTGATTTATGGAAGTCAACCCTAAGAAGCAGGAGATTACAGAATTTGTCAGGGCGAGGGATGCAGCTGGGATTCATCTGGTTTCAGATGGATGATGTGCTGTGCTCTGCCTGAGGAGGAAGCTTTCACAAATCATTATTTTCTCCTGTCATACTTGAGATAAATTACACCTGAATATAGGAATGGACTAAACTGTGTGCGTTTGAGAGGGAGAGAGGGAAGACGGATGTAACAGAGATCCTTGAGTATCTTATGAAGAAAAAACAAAAAGGTAGCTGTAGTTACATGTTCTTGTCCAGAAAGGAAAATTTAAAGCTCAATCTTGGAGTTGTTTTTTTTTTTCCTTAACTCAAGCTTTTTCTGCAGTCCTATGATTTCTAAATCCAGTGAAACAAGGCCTGTGGTCCTTTGGGATTTAGTAAACTCTGCCTTAATAGTGGTCATGAGGGGCCATAATGTCAATAAATCGTGACAGTTTGTGGCACGTTGAGGTGAGGTTGGTGGAATGTGGTCTAAACTGCAGCATAAAACTATGGTTTAAGCAGTCTGGGAGTCCTCTGCTCTTTCACAGATAAGATGGGTCCTTCAGAAACTTCTGTTCGTAAAAAGATTTGAAATGTTTGTGTTCTTACAGAGAAATTTGCATTTCTTTGGTGTCAGCGATTGCCAGGAATCATTGTGTTTCTTGCTGCAGGTGGAACACCCCATCCCCTCCAAGTAGTTGTGCTTTTTTAACACTGAAGCGCCTGTACATGGAGCTGAGATTTCTCTCCCTGAAAAACTTACTCAAGATTTTTCATTTAAATAGCTTTCTATGGAATTTTTCTTCAAAAGACAGTGCTTGTGGTTCCCAGGATGCAGAATAGCCGTGCTTGCTCATTAAAAAGGTTGTATAGGACTCCCAGCATCTTTCTCCCTGAAGTCAGTGTATATGTAATGAATGATGTAAGAATGCAGAAGGAGAAGGAATTCTCTCCTGGCTGGTGTAAAGCCAGTTTTGGTTTGGTGAGGAAATTCCCTGTCCAAAAAATTAGTGTGAAATTCAATTAAAACAGCTTTTCACAGATGCCCGTTAATTGTCATTTCTGTTTTCTGGGCGCCTGACATGGACTTTAATGGAGGTGCCAAACACTCAGACTTGTAATGTAGATACAGACCAGAGCATCAGAGAGTCTGGGGTCAAAAAGATTTGTCTCCTTGTTCACCAAGTAATGAATGTTTTCAATTTTTATCTCTATTCCCCATCATTAATATTTCCATGGTAATGAGTAACTTATGAAAGCACCATGGAAATGATCAGTGGCTGTGAAACATTTTTACTTACTTTGTGTTGCTTGTGAGGCAAAATTAGCTTACTTAATCCATGTTGTGTTTGGGAACGAAGGCCTGATGCTGCAGTGTGAAGAGAGTAACTATATGTGAAATAGGTGATTATGCATTAATACTATTTAGCCTGCCTAGTGTAGGGTTGCAAGGGAGCACAAAAAGATGTATTATGTAAAATCACAGTAAGTATGTGCCTAGAGACCTGACCAAAAGCTGAGGGTATTTGTGACTTCCAGGTCGTAATATTGTCTCTTCAGCAACTTGATGCAAGTGTGCAAACAATGTAGAGCTGAATCTAAGCTTGTCTAGCATAGTTATCTATTCTTATTAAAAAAGTCTGTTTTCTGGCCAGTATCTGCAGCTCACCTTTAATCTCAGAGTTATGGTTTTGATTTGCCTTGGGAGCTTGAACCCCTGCCAAAACCCCAGGCTGTATCCTGTTCAAGGGGATGTTGTCCCACACTGAATGCTTTGGTTGGGTTGAGCTGAATACTGACAGCTTTAGAGTTACGAGGTCCTGACAGTCCTGGCTGTTGAATTGATTTGTTTTTGACAGTGGTGGTCAGGAACAGGTCCCTTTTTTGGTTTTGACATGGTTTTAATCTTTCAGCAGTACTTACGAAGCTCTGAGTGTGAGGACGGAGATCTCATCTGGAGGAGTGAGTGCCCTTGTAACAGCTTGTGGTGGAGTGGGAAAATGTGTGTCTTAACTAAACATTGCTCACTGTAGATGTGGGGATAACTTTATCATAGGTTGTGCTTCTGCACACATAACAGCTTTGATTGCTATCATCATGCCAAGTAAAATATATTGCAAAATCTACACATCTTAGAAAGAAAAAACCCATCAGGTGTGTGTGACTTGATTTACTGAATTCATTCTTGTCCAAGCTCAACAGGGGTGTGAGGGGAGTTGTGGGCTAGCACAGAGGGAGCAAATTTCAGGTTGTAATGTGCATAAGCAGCTGAAAACGCTGACATCTTTACAGTGTTTTAGAGAGAAGGCATAGTATGCCTGAGATTTCCCTGGATGCAAATAAAGTATCTGTCAAATGCTGAATTTCTCCTGGTAAAAATGTGCTACAGCATTCCTATGCTCTGCTGGACAGAGGAGTTCTGTTGCATTTGCAGTCTCTAAAACTAAATTTGGTAGTTTTTCTTATCTTTCTATAATTAAAGTAGTGTTGTGAGTCTTACAATTGCTTGGCAGTCTGGCACTGCAGAACTGGTACCAGGTGCTTGCTTGTCCTTTGGACCCTATGGAGATGAATGTAATTGATTTTTTTTATTGTATTGTTTTTTTCCCCCTCTACCTTTCTTTCTACCCGACTGTCACTTAGGTCAACTGGAATACTTCTCAAGTCACGTGCAGCAGGATTCTGTGAGGAAACCACTTCTGTTTGTTCTAGTGGACAAACAGCTCGGATACTGCCATGGCCCCCATTTTCAAAGTGACACAGTTTGTCTTGCAGACCCTAGCACTGGGTCAACCGGTAGGTTTTTCCATCATTTATCTTGTGGGCCATTGAAAGCGGTTGTTTATGTCTTCAGACACTTACTGTTACACTTATTATAATTCATTTTTTTCCTCCCAAGCATCCTCTGAACGTCTGACAGGCTCCCTTTGTTGGAAACAATGGTTTTGGATGATCTGCCTAACTTAAAGGATACATATGCCTCCTTGTACTCCTCAGCTATGGAAGACTTAGAGGTGGATTTTGATTCAGGACTGGAGGAAGATGAACTGAAACAGGAGGCTGCTCCTGAGGATTCCACGATCTTTGTAGCTTTTAAAGGAAATATAGGTGACAGAGACTTTGAGCAGAAACTAGATATCATACTGGAGAATGTGCCTGGCCTTTTACACATGGGTAATGTATCTTTTTGTTCTTCAACTGTTCTCAAAATGTTTATTTATGCAGTCAGAGTGCTTGCGCAAAGAAATGGGTTATATTATCTTCAAGTTACTTAGTTTGTAATAAAATTTGTTGGGATTATTGTTGGTGCATTTGAGAGCTGTTCTTAGAGACACAGAGTACAAGTTTCTACAGTTGTTTTGTTGTTGAAGACTGATTTCATTAGCATGTTCATTTATTCCTGTTCTGTTCCCATGCTTTATTTGTTGTGCATTTTTTCTATTTCCCTTCATTATACGTTTTGTTATATACGAGTGAAACCAGGCTTGTCCACACCAAAGATGTATTTTACTACCAAAACCATGCAATTTAAACCACTGCCTTTCATCTAAGAATAGGTCCACTCTTGAGTAACTGTGTCAGTTCAAGACATTACTGTACCTTTTCTGCTACATTGACATACCTGCCTGATTTTGTTTTCTGATGGGGGACATGGAGTGCTGTCATATATTCCTGTGAGCCCACTGAGCTCTGGGGTGATGTAGCTAGTGACTGATAACAGGATTTTGTGACAATTACACCTTCTACCAGCATATCTAGATCTGGACAAAGACATCTGTCCACTACCTGAGCATCTTTGCAAAGGGTCTGACAGTGATTACTTAGAGCTGCTCAGTTGTGTGGTCTTGCTTGCCCAAGTACAATCTTCTCTAATAGACAGCCTCCCTTAATAAGGATGCAGTGTTGTGATGGCTTGGAGGTTTTACAACTATTCCTGTCATGTTTCCAGCCAAAAATGTGTTATGGGTTGAAAGAGGATTAAATTTAATGATATCATTTCTGTAGCAGCAGAAGGGACTTGGTGAATTAGTTCAGAACAAGAGATTCCGAAACAGGAGTGAGTTATTGGCGTTCTTAAATGAACACATGCTTCAGAATGAGAAGGTTAGCAAACTCTTAGTAACTGTGAAGTTGCAGTGGGAGAACTGGCTGATTAAACTTCGGGCCAACGCTTACTGTTTTCCAAAGGATTTCCTTTTGAGCAAGCTAGAAGCTGGAAGTTTATAAACCTGTGTTAGGAGAAGGTTTTTAATTATCCTGAAATGCATTTTGTAGCAATAATTTAGTTAGCTGCCACTTCAGAGAAGTGTATCTGACCTGATCACCCTGCCTTTTTGCTGTTTTTACCTGGGACCTCTAAACAACTGCTTCTACATTGAAATGCTAATTTGTAGAACAGGTGCTCAGAACACCTGCAAGTTACTGTTTTGCATGGCTTTGTTTCTTTTTCAGTGGATTAACCACATTTATTCAGAAAAAAACTAAATAATGTGGTAGAAATTAATGAAATTCTGGTTTCACAAGCATTTTTAGAGCATTTCCAGAATGAGGATTTCATTCTTGTTGTCAGTTCTGTCACACATCCATCTACATCACTAACAGATGAACTAAATCAGTTTCATTAGGTGTTTTCATATCTTTCCAAAGCAGTTTAGCCACAGAATATTTCAGTTTCTGAATAATGATATCAAGTGCTTGCATTGGCTGTTGGGTATCAGTTGGGTAGTTTTCATATTGCTGATATTTGGAAGATACCTGAAGTGGTGTGGCAGCATCACTTGCTGTCTGCCTGTGTCGGAGATATCTCCTGTACCTGAGACTAACCACTGATCATTTCCAAAGCCAACTAATCGTTTCCATGTTTTCAGTTGTGCTTCTTTCCCAAGTTATTTCATCATATGCATTGAAAACTGCCTTTGCCCTCACTCTGACCATTCTTCTTTCAAGAATCCAACAAGTTAAAACTGCAGAAGATCGAGCCTTGGAACAGTGTCCGTGTCACCTTCAACATACCCCGGGAAGCTGCCGAGCGGCTGCGAATTCTGGCTCAGAATAATAACCAGCAGCTTCGCGACCTGGGAATTCTCTCAGTTCAAATTGAAGGTATTTCACCGCTCATCTGCTTGCAGAGGCAATTTCAGTATACTCAACAAGTGATCCTGTGTACTTGGTTAATGTTTGCAGAACTTCTAATTCAGTCATTTGGAGAATGACTTCGGTGGAAAGGTACCTCAAGGCTTTTATTCTTTCAAGAACAAGATTAATAATAAAAATGAGAGTTGAACATGCTCTGAGCATCAGGAAACCCCCTGAAAAATGATCTTTGAGTATTTGCTAGCAAAATGTGCGCAATTAATTTTATTTTCTCCTAATTGTTTCATATGGAGCTTTCTCAAAACCAAGTTTTCAGTGGATTTCAGTTAAAATATCGATTCTGCACAGCTGTCTGATAGCACACTCAGGATGAAACCAAGGGCATTTAATGCTTTTCATGGTATTCCTTTTTCTTGCAATTTAAATCCAGAAGCTAGGTGTAATGGAATGCATAGCTGTCCTTCTAAAGTGTGCTTTACAGATAAAATCTATTTTCTGTATTCTGCTTTTCTGTGTATCATGCAGTTCACACCAAACTGTGCATTACTTACAGGGGAAGGTGCTATCAATTTAGCTTTAGCTCAGAACAGAAACCAGGATGTCCGAATCAACGGGCCCCTGGGAGCAAGCAACTCGGTGCGAATGGAAACGGGATTTCCCATGCAAGGGGGGCAAGGTAAATCCCTTTGGTTCTTACTTGTTTGGCTTTATCATTTTGGAATTTGTTACCAAGCTAATCATGAAATTTCATTGGCTACAGCAACTATTGTTTGCAGAATTATAATCACCATTTTAATGAATGCGTTCTTTCTGTACTGTCAAACCATGTCCTGAGTTATGTAAACTAAATAGTTGGATGCTTTTTTTTCCCACAAGCTTTAGGGTGATTGGTTTGGGGTTTGGTTTGGGTTTTTTTTTTACATAAAGACCATTAAAGTAAAGAGTCTAGTAAGTAAATTCATAGAATCAGAACGATTAGGGTTGGAAAAGACCTTGAGATCATCTAGTTCCAGCTCTCTTACTACAGGCAAGGGCACTTCAACATGTGCACAGATTATCCCAGTTTTCTGTTATGAGATTAAACATAAACCTTTATTCAGTGTGCAGTAATAAACTGGTTTAGATTAAATCCATTATAATTATGAGAAGGAGAGGACACAATCATTGTTAGTCTCCCTTTATTTTCTTGTAAACTTTTTGTGTGGCTGTTGATGAGGGGAAATGGAAAGAACATTTTGCCTCTGATTAAACAGTAGTGAAATCATTGTGCTTGACAGGCAATGTAAAACATTTAAAGAAAGGTTTGCTTTGAAAGCAGCTGCTCTTCACTGTGGCCATCAGGAGCTTTGGGTCCCGCCTGCAGGTCAACAGTATACCTGAAAGCTGTATAATTATAACAACAATATAACCAACAGGTCAACAGTATAAACCATTCTGTAAAGTAGCAGCCTGGGGAAGTGAAACATGATAATTTTTCTCTGTTTCACCACCTCAGTTACTTTCTACTATCAGGTTATACAAAACCCCTAGTATGTATATAACTTTGATACAATCTTTTTACTTGCTGACTTTAGTGGCAAGTCAGACTCGTACAATTCATGAGTCTGTAGTGTTTCCTTCTATAACCTTTTTAAAGGTTTTTTTGCCAAAGGAAAAGCTTCATCATGACCTTATTTATTTTACACCAGGGAATCTAAGCTTTTAGACAGAGATTATGTGTCCTTTGGTTATTTTGGACAAACAAGAAATGTTTTATTAACAAACATAATTTTTTCTTCTAAAAATAACCTATAAATCTTCTGTATGTAAAAAAGCCAAGACTTGATAATTTTTATCTTTGTCTTTTAAGGTTTGATACGAATGAGCAATGCAGCAGCTGTCATGATGTCCCAGGGTGGAAATGTGCCCTCCTCAATGGTTGCAAGTGGTGCTAGTGCTGAGCTGCAGCCAAGAACACCTCGGCCTTCCTCACAGCCAGGTGGTAAAATTTAGCCCCAGTCCTGACCTGAAAATGTTCTTGAATTCATATTTTTAGCACACAGGCATGAGTGTGTGCTCATAGGAGCACTCCAGGATTGTCCTGGAGTATTTCCCCTGCCCTTTCTGGGAGTTACTCTTTCTGTGGAACCCTCCCTGTCCCCATTAATCTGGTTATGTGTGTCAGTTTGGGTGCCTGTTACACCCCGAGCTTGCTTGGTGCATTGCTTGGAGTGTGGTATTTTTATGGTAGAACTGTTGTGAGCGAGCTTATGTTTAAATGAAGGTAAGAGAAGGATTGCGTGAATGAGTTTGATGCCTCCTGTGGGAAGCAAATGGTTCAGTTTTAGGTAATCCTGCAGAGAACTGGGACCCCTTAATGGTCCCTTCCAGCTATTCTGTGAGTATACGATTCTGAGCATATAGAAGTCTTACACTAGACTGTAGTAAGAAGTGCTGTGGAGCTATCATGCCTTATTGTAGAGGTTATAAATTGGTAAGTCCTGGCTTCTCAGGATTCCCAAGCATGTTGAAAGCTTTTAGAGCATTGCTTATTCTGCTTATTGAAGAAATTGGAATGCTGGAGCATGAGTTTTTATGCAGAGTAAGCAAATGCAAGCAAACCATTTATTCTTTTGCATTTTGGGGAGGGTTTTGTCTACAGTAGGTTATTTTTTTTTTTACTTTTCTTTGCTATTTTAATAGATACAATGGACCCACTCTTATCTGGGCTAAATATCCAGCAGCAAAATCATCCGTCTGGATCTTTAGCTCCCCAGCTCCATTCAATGCAGTCAGTTCCTGTAAACAGGCAGATGAACTCAGCCAACTTTCAGCAGCTACAGCAGCAGACGCAGTTGCAGACACGTCCTCCCCAGCCACATCAGCAGCCACAGCAGGGTATTCGACCTTCATTTACTTCACCAGCACAGGTTCCAGTTCCTCCTGGCTGGAACCAGCTTCCTTCAGGAGCGCTTCAGCCTCCTCCAACCCAGGGAGCATTGGGTACATTGACAGTAAACCAGGGTTGGAAAAAGGGCCCATTGCCTGGACAAATGCAGCAGCAACTTCAAGCAAGACCATCTCTAGCAACAGTACAAACTCCTACTCATCCTCCACCTCCATATCCTTTTGGAAGCCAGCAAGCTTCCCAGGCTCACTCAAACTTTCCCCAAATGAGCAATCCTGGCCAGTTTACTGCTCCTCAAATGAAAAGCCTTCAGGGAGGGCCCTCACGGGTTCCTACGCCACTACAACAACCCCACCTGACCAACAAGTCTCCTGCATCCTCTCCCTCCTCCTTCCAGCAGGGATCTCCTGCCTCATCTCCAACAGTTAACCAGCCACAGCAGCAGATGGGACCAAGGCCTCCCCAGAGTAGCACGCTTCCCCAGGGATTTCAGCAGCCTGTCAGTTCTCCTAGTCGTAATCCTATGGTGCAACAGGGGAACGTACCCCCCAACTTCATGGTGATGCAGCAGCAAAACCAAGCTCCACAAGGTTTACACCCTGGTTTAGGAGGTAAGAAGTACTGAGACCTACTTTTATTTTAAAAAGAAAAGAAACATAAAATGGCTAGAACTGGTGTTGCTGTTGGTTTTGGAAAGATCCTTTGAAGGACAGATTAAAGGCATAGGTTGAGTATATAGTGGCTATGGGTGACTTGGCATCAGCATTACTTCATTTCTGGTACCTGTCTCTATCTGACAGTACCACTATGATAACCTAAATGTAGACTCTGGGCTACAGCAGAAGGAAGTTGCTGAATGCAGTTGCTGGTTAAGACTGCCAGTTATCACCTTGACAATTCTTCTGTTCCTTTTAAGCAGGCTATGCAGAGATGGTGTGGGGGTTTTTGGTTTGGGGTTGTTAATTGAGGAGGGTGAGGGGAAGAAGATTTTTGAGAACAAGAGTGTATGAAGGACAAGTGAAGAATCTCTTTCTCTCTTCAACTTCTTCTGTCACCATTTACATTTTCTGCTACAGAAGTGAGGCATTATTTTGCGTCTTCCTTTATAAGTTGTTGATGTTTCTTCTGGACCCTGTCTTTATTTGTCATGTCTTCCTTCCCATATAAAAGAGGAGAGAGCTATTATTGCCATGCTGTTGTGCTCCTTGTTCTGCAATTAAGAGGTCAAGGGATGTTTAACATCCCTTTGGCTGTGTTGCCTTTCATTTTCTCTTTGGACCTCCACACTCGCATCTTTTCCTTACCACTCCTAGAATTCTTCTCTAACAGTGAATTTCATTTGTCAGTCCCAAGATCTCTTTTGTGTCCTTGCTGTTTTTTTCCCTTTAGCTTTTTGTAGTACTTTGCCAGACTTGTAGCACATCTCTCTGCTCACTCTTGTTCATCTTTCTCTTGAATGGCTGTTCTCAGATACCAACACAGAAGCTCTTGCTTAAGCCTCTGAAATATTTTCTTTTTATGAGAATATGAGCCATATTCTTTGTCCACCTACACACACATATGTATATATTCTTCTGTCTTATATTCTCACACTTTATGCCTGAAATCTGTCCACAAAGCTGTAAGGAATACCTATTTCTTGGTCTGCTCATCTGGACAAGCTGCTTGTTTTCACTGTTTGTACCATGAGTTTTGTTTTGAGTTAAGATGAATTGTCTCAGTTTCAAGGTTCTCCTCTTCCAGACTGTTCTTAGGCTCTGCCAGTGCCCTATACTTGATATATCTTATCTTGTCTCCATCTGGAAGCAGTTATTTATTATTTATTGTAGTCACAATTCCCTACACTTCATCAGCCATATGTCTCCATTACGAATCATTTCCTCTAGGTAGCACGGCCATGACATCCGGATTGTATAACCTCAGCATTCTCCTTCCTTTCTAAGTAAACCTACTACAAACAAAACCCTACTTTTTTTGAGTTAAAAAATGATACCCCAGATAAACTATCAAAGTACGTTATTTGGTCTCATTGTAGGATTTTATTGCTAAAGGCAGTAATCCTGCTGTGAGCTATATCCTCAGCTGATCTAAAAAGACAGGATTCTACTGATTTCAGCAAAGCTGTATTGCTTCCACTTGCTGAGGCTTTTGCCTGGCTTCTGTGCATGCTCATTCCTTGCTGCAGTTTATATGTTAATCAAGATGTAATTAATGGTGCTTTCAGGTTTTAAGCCATCTTGCCTTGAAAGGTTTGTTGTAAATGAATACATTCAAACACATTCTATTTCACCTAGTTAGTTCAGCAAACCCAAGTTTATACTAGATTTGGAATAGGCCAAGTTAACACTTCTTTATTCTCAGTTTAAGCATTCCTATGTACAAAACTTTCCTAAAAGTTGAGCAGAACTAAAACTGGAACTGACTGATGTGGTGTTGTATAGTTGCAGTTGGTCGTTTGACCTGTAAACTTGATTGTCTTGAAATATTAATGACAAGCCTAAGACCAGATTAATTAACACAAGCAGTACAAGTAGGTGTGCAGGAAAGCTGTAACTGTAGAAGGAACCAAAGTCAAATTCTGGCAGTGTATCGTGGGTCAGAAGAATAAGGGAGGACAGGGTTGCTGTGGCATCATCTATTCAGCAGTGAATTCGAAAGAAGTGGGTTCTGTTAAATCCATTTATGCTGCTGCTCACATCGCTAGGTAGAGGGAAGGTTTTGCTCTCTGTCCCAGGGCAGTGGTGACATTTAGACATGTCAAAGTGAGAGCATTGTGCCAAGTAGGGGCCTGACAGGATTACTTCCTTTTCCAGTGGGAATAGCAGAGCTACTTGAATGAGCAGGCACTGTGGACTCTGGACCTGCTGCTGTCTCTTGAGGTTGCTCAGCCTATTCTGGGTTTGAGAAGTTACTGTGAGGATGTGTACACACAGCAGCAGTGCAAAGGACTGCTCAGGAGCATGTATCTGATGTGTTGTGGTGAGAGTTGTTGAGAGGAGCACATCACTGTAACAGAAAACACCAGTTACTTGCGTTTACATACACACACTAAGTTAAGGGCCAGATTAGACGTGAGATGCAGTAGAGAAGAAAATGGCAAACTCTTCCCTTAATTTCTAGTTTCTAGAAAAGTCAGACATGGAGACTTTCTACCTTCTGTATGGGGTAAGTTTTGTACTTAAATTACAGTTTGAACTGAGTCATAGTAGCTTGGTAGGCAGACTTACTGCACAGATAAGAACTTTTAATATCCTCAGTGGTTTTGTGTATTGGCAAAAGACACTTTCTGCCTAAACCCATAACAAGACAGAACAGACTCAAAGCTATTCTTCCATCATACTCCAGTTACAGATTTTCTCTTTTTTTTCTTCCCGTTTTCCGTACTTACTCATAAGAAACCTTTTGTATTCAGGAATGCCCAAGCGCCTCCCACCGGGGTTCCCTGCAGGCCAGGCCAACCAGAACTTCCTGCAAGGTCAGGTGCCTTCCACAGCTTCAGCCCCAACGGTGAACAGCGGCGCGCCGCAGCTGCAGAGCAGCCAAAACGTGCAGCACACAGGTCTGTCTGAATTGGGTTCCTCAGTTGATGTAGAAAATCACACCTTTGCTCATGTGAAACAGATACCAAGATGTTAAACTCTTGTCACTGATAGGGAGTTAGCTTCTTGGGGCTGCAGGGGGAGTCTGAATTGCTAAATGAGAAGAAAAGGAGGAGGCAGCTCAAATTTATCAAACAACCCAACTGTTATTGATTAGGACTGTGGTTCTAGGATCCAGGATTAAGAAATTGAATGGAAGTAGCACTAGAATGTGGAATACTACTTCCATTCAATTGGAAGTGCTGCTTCCATTCAGTGAGGGTAATAAAGATATAACACAAAAGGAACTTGTCCAGAAAAAAGAGAGGGTTATTATCTTAGAAGCAGAACAACAACATAATCTTGTTCTGCTTTGAAAAGATTATTAGTTCCTTTAGAAGTCTGCTTGCTCCTGTACATTTCAAGTCTTTAGTTCCCAGAGGCCTCCATTTAACAATTCAGTTATTAGTCTTTGGTCTGGATTATGGATACCCTAGTAATGTCATTTCATTAATAGTCCATGTGTATATATTTTTTAACCCATTATAAAATGACCTCAAAGTTTGGAGCTCATTTTGGTTAGGAATTACTCTGTTGTGTTAGGTCATATTATGCAAGATTGTCAAACTTATGTACAGATAACAACTGATTAAATGTCTGTTACATCTTCTGTAGTGGGGTACATGGGAAGTACCAAAGTGTTTACTATGAGAAGTATGATGTTCTATTTTAACTACTAACATGTATCTGTAGCATCAAATATTGCATCAGAAGGCTGCAAATATGTCAGATATTCCAGTTCTCTGGAAAAAGGAGGAAATCAGTGTTGGAATTGTGGTTATAGTGCTCCAAACAGTTTCTTACTGGCAATTATTTATTTTGTTTTAAGGTGGCCAAGGATCTGGACCTCCTCAAAATCAGATGCAAGCACCGCATGGCCCACCAAATATGATGCAGACCAATCTAATGGGACTTCATGGAAATATGAACAACCAGCAGGCGGGTGCTAGTGGGGTGCCACAAGTGAACATGGGAAACATACAGGGACAGCCTCAGCAAGGACCACAGTCTCAGCTTATGGGAATGCACCAGCAAATAGTATCCTCTCAAGGACAGATGGTAAACATTCAGGCTCAGGGATCGATGAACCCTCAAAACCAGATGATACTTTCTCGAACTCAGCTCATGCCGCAAGGCCAAATGATGGTGGCACCACAAAACCAAAATCTTGGTCCTTCTCCCCAAAGGATGACCCCACCCAAACAGATGATTCCCCAGCAGGGACAGCAGATGATGTCTACACACAATCAAATGATGGGACCTCAGGGCCAGGTCTTGTTGCAGCAAAATTCAATGATGGAACAGATGATGACCACTCAGATGCAAGGAAATAAACAGCCTTTTAGTACTCAAAGCCAGTCCAATGTTATGACAGGGCCAGCTCAACTGATGAGAGGACCAACCCCAAACATGCAAGGAAATATGGTGCAGTTCACCGGGCAGATGATGGCACAGCAAGGCCCTGTGAATGGTAATCCTTCTCAGGTTATGGGAATTCAAGGGCAAGTGTTAAGACCCACTGGACCTGGTCCTCATATATCTCAGCAACTTGGGGATACTGCTACTACAACAAATAATGATGTGAACTTGACCCAAATGTTACCTGATGTTCCTGTGCAGCAGCCAAACATGGTGCCTTCTCATATGCAAGCAATGCAAGGAAATAACAACACTTCAGGGAGTCATTTCTCTGGCCATGGGCTGCCTTTCAGTGCGGGGTTTAGTGGAACGCCAAATGGGAATCAGATTTCCTGTGGGCAGAATCCTGTTTTTCCTGTCAATAAAGATGTTACACTCACAAGTCCGCTCTTGGTTAACCTTCTGCAAAGTGATATATCAGCAGGACACTTTGGCGTGAACAACAAACAAAATAGTCAGAATGCCAACAAGCCAAAGAAGAAGAAGCCTCCAAGGAAGAAGAAAAATAATCAACAACTAGAGCAAACAACGTAGGTTTATTATTACATTGTTTTTCTAAGGGGCATAGGGAAGCTCCACAGGCAACTTGTCAATATTTTTTCAGCAAATATGGGGTAAGAAAGGACCTGTGTTATTTCATATTCTAACGATTTCTTTCAAGAGTTAAATGATAACCCACTGGCAAGTCTGCCACTGGAGAGCTCATTCAAGACTTAAAAAACACATGCAAACATCCTCAGTTAGAACAGCACCGTTCCTTACATTTACTGGTAATGGAAGTGTAGGATGTGGCGGATGGTGCCTCGTTGGAAGAGGAGACTGTCTTTTGTAAGCAGTCTGACAGCCGTGATCAAAGGTTGGGAAGTACTTTCAGAAGAATTAGAAGCCTCCATATAATACGTGCAATAGAGATTTTTGGGGGGTTGTTTGCTGAATTATATGTATATCCTGACATTTTTATGCCTGGAATTGAGCTGGACTTCTCCCTTAGTTGAAGCTGCAACTAGAATTCAGAGGGAGGAATCCAGTGCTTTCTGGATATGAGATTAACAAGCCCAACGGTGCTGATCTTCCTGGTGTAGGAGAGATTAGGATGGAGAAAACCTCACAACTCTTGAGAGGGAAGAGGCAAATGGGTAATATTGAGAGATAATGAATGAATGTACTTGTTTAGTGGAATGAGATTGCTGAATCTCTTTGTTCCTTTTTGGCCACCATATTCTCCATTTGCCAGCTATCCTGTGGCTTTGTGCTGTTGAGAGTCTATTAATACCAGCACAGGGTAGTAGGCTGCTGCTGCTCTACCATTATTCAGCTGAAATGGTAATGGCAGATCTGCTCTATCTAATTACCCTGCTTTACTAACTCTAATTACTCATCTGCTGCAGATGAGCCACAGGGGCATTGACCGGAATCCACGTGATGGAACATCTGGGGTTTGTTTCCACTTTGCTGTAGAAAAAGAAAGGAAAAACTTTGCACAGAAAATTAGAACACAGGAATATGCAAATTTCAAAGTTAAATTGTTAAAAACAAATGAGGTAGCAATGGCACATTAAGTTACTGGTGTGGCTGTGGTTCCAGCAGTCCCATTCCTTTGAATAATCATTGTAAGTTCGTAACCTGAAGTTTATGCCACCTTTCCCAGGGACAGATGTCCAGCTCGGTGCAAGGAGTTGATGGCATTTGATTACTAAGCAACTGTTCAATATTTAATGTTTTCCCCAGCCTGCATTTTCTACACAATGTCAAGATTCCTTCGTGAAGATGGAATTAAATTTCTCACGGACCTTTTAGTTGCGGACTGAAGCACCTCACATCATCTGTAGCAAGAAATCTTTTGTGACAATGGTTAATTGGCTGAATTAGTCTAAAATAAAATGCAGGAGCTGTTACGTGCATTTACAGGTACAGAAATGCTGCATGGGGAAGGCCATAGGTGACAACATGCCAAGCTTTCTAGCTTTGGTATTCTGTGGCTACATGGAAGAGAGGTGTTTGAGGGCATGGAGGCGTCTTCATTCACCATTCCAGAAATTTTAAGTGCAAGTAATTTGGCAAGAGTGGGTTTTACCAGTACATTGCACAAGGTAATGTTCTGGGGTCCAGTTGTAAAGAATGGTAGAGGTGCATCTGCCTACTTTGATATATTAGACCATGCAGAGAGTCTTAAATAAATAACGAGCAGCTATTTTCCTGTCTGTTGTTCACTTAACCCTCAAAGCTATCCAGATGTCTTTCAAACAAGCAGTGTCATATTTTTCCTTGTATCAAAACCATTTATGTTGCATAGCTACTACCCAACAGTAATTTAGGTAGTACCAATAGACACTGCTGATCATTGTAGCGCAGTAAACCGTATGTCAGTATTGGTCATCTGCATCTTTCAAGGAAAGTTTCGGGTTTAGGGGTTTTGTGGGGTGTTTTTGTTTGTTTTATTTGATTTGTTGTTTGCTTTGGGTTTTTCTCCCCAAATCAAAGATGAAAACAAAAAGGCAGTTTTATTTCCAGTAGGAAAGACCTGGTGCTGTGTGTAAAAGATCTCAACAGGTTCCAATAAAATAATAGTAGCCGCTACTGTAGTGAGCTGTATGCCGTGGAAATGACAGAGGATTTGGAGGGACCAGACTCTTGTGAAAAGAAGATCCTTTGATTGTTAAAGAAAAGCCTTGTTAGGATTTTGGTTTCATTGCTCTTGGTGATCATCACCCAGCTTCATTCCCTGAGGCCAAGGAATGGCAATAAAGAGGTATATAGAGCTCTCCTCTGAGCTTACAAAGCCCCACAAGGCTATTTGCTTGTTAAGAAGTTTTCACAATAAAAGAAGTCTAAATTATGACTTTTCTATTGAACTATGACAACTCAAAAGAATTCTTAGCTCTTAAATATGGCTTTTAATCAGATTTCAGTGTACTTAAATGAAATACCACTCTGGACTTAAATTCTCAGTGAACATTCCTTTGCCATTGCTACCTGCAGAATGCTGGGACCTGATAGCGATGAGCATTTTGCTTCTTAATGGGGCTCTGTGTTAGTCACTTCACACTTGCAGGACCACTGAGAAGGGAACTATCCTTATGAATGTTGTTGAGATTATTCTCCAGCATAAATGGGCAACTGCAATGCAAGCTGACTCTTAATACCTCCCTGCCTCATTGGCTCCTGCCTGCCCTAGCGTCATTAGGCAAGCTCAGCATTTTCTTGTCTTGGAATTGCTCATTCTATTAAATCTGCTTTGGATCACTTTCTTTTGCATCAGAAGCAAAGGGGATGCTTTCATCTCTGCTTCTTCCCTGCCATTCTTCCTCAGAAATCTTAGAGTTCAGAATGTGTGGAAATGTTTGATAAACACATTAAAGATGGTCCTGTTTCTTTCTTAGAAATAATTTCTGAGATGTAATAATACAGTAACAAAAGTACCATTAGGAATAGGGTTTGTAGACTGAGGCATAGTGGAATGTAAATAGGGTAAATGAGCTATTGAAGGAGTTTATTCAGCTGAGTCTAAAATAGTTTTAAGTTTGCTTAATTGAGCAACTCAGCATTGGAATGAAAACCGAGACATTAAGTACGATGTTCAGAAGTGATTGCCTCTGTTTTCTGAACCTAAAGATTGTCAATAATGGGATATTAACTGAGGAAAAAGATGCTAAATGGAATGTGTAGATAAAATGTGTTAGCTAATTCTGCTAAATACCTGCACAAACAAGCAGTTGTTCCGTGTTCCCTTGTGCAGAGACCATCATGAGTTCCAGCAGAACAGAAAGAATACACTTAGTGAAGCTCCTGCTGGCTTAGGGGTCTGCAGCACCCCAAGTAATGGGCGCTGGGCATGGGTGCTGGTGCTGCAGAACAGGGCAGGGGTTCTCAATCGGATACAGAGAGCTTTAACCATAGATCTGGAGGTGACAGTCCCCTGTACCACCAGAAATGGAGCTCATTTAGCATCAGACTCCAAGTGCTCTTCTATAAATGCAAAAGCTGATGCAGAGCATTTTACCAAGTCAGTTGGGCTGGTTCTGCTCACATCTGAGCCCTAACTTCATTTGTGCTCACCTTATCTCAGCATCTGCAGTGCTTTTTGGCAGGTTTTTTGTTTGGGGTTTGTTGGTTTGTTTTGGGGTTTTCCTGTATTCTGGAGATCTCTCTGCACTCTGACAAGGGCTTTTGTATCTGAAGGTTGTGCTTAAGGATGCAGCTGGTGGAACAAAGGCTTCACTTATGACAGTATGTTCTGCACCTGACGTGCAGTTGTTTGGGTTTTCTATGTCCAGAGCAATAGGAAAGAAGACCAAATAGAGAATATTTGTCCCTCTCACAAACTTGCTTATTGTTTGTGTTCAGGGTTTTCGCTGGTTGCTGAACATACCCAGTGAATTTCAGCAACATCCAACCTTCAAGTGATGTTTAAATTGTCCAGCAATTACAACAGCAGTTTTTCCTACAATAGCTGCTGCTCTTTGCTATCAAACAACACCCGGGTCTGTTTGCACAGTTTGTACATGCCTGATCAGACCCATCTGGCAGGAGATGTTTTCTAAGAATTCATTTTGCACCACCATTGTTTTCTAGGTTAAACCTGTTTGTGCTGTGCTGCTCTGCAGTGGCTTCTGTCTGATCTTTAATTGTAGCATTTTCAGTCTCCCACTGTTATGAAGAAATCATAAAGGGCAAAAGCACAAACCTAAGAGTGTAGTCACAATTTAGGCAGTTGTTCCAGGTCACGTTGCTGGCACCTACCTCAAAGGCTCCTCTGGATGATTTTTGCCGCTATTTTTGTTCATTTGTGGCTGCTAATATAATTTGCCCATTTCCAACAAATTCACTGTTGTAGGCAAACAACAGCTGCATCACAAGGATTGGGAGTGTGCTGGATTAGGCAAAAGGATTAATGCATTCCTTGGCAATACTCACCTGCTCAGCAGCACTGTTGGTGCATTCCATGTTTGACCCATATCTTACCTTTCTTCCCTCTTGGATTGTTCTCCCCAGTTTTGACCAACGGATGTTCAGGGACTTGCAAGTCACAAGCTGCTTTTTGAATGCTGGTCATTAGGACAGGCCTGGGTCTCTCCATGTCTGCTGTACAGATGCCAGAGATACTTACTCTCAAGTAACGTTAAATAAGATGGATCTCTCTGCCTTTGTTTACTACAGATTTTTATTTTCCTGGGAATTTCTCTGTCCTTGCCATTTCTGCATGTTTCTGCCTCTGTTGGCAGTGAGCTAATTTTGATGTCTTTAATTTAGCACTTTTATTGTATAGTCCTAGAGAAGGACTTGGTGGTACTGATGGATCAAAAGCTTGAATATGAGCTGGCAGTGTGCACTCGCAGCTCAGGAAGCCAGCTGTATCCTGAAGTGTATCACCAGCAGCATGACCAGCTTGAAGGGAGGATTCTCTCCCTCTGCTCTGGTGAGACTCCCACTGCAGTCCTGCATCCAGCTCTGGGGCGCTCAGAATAAAAAGCACATGGACCTGTTGGAGTGAGTCCGGAGGAGGCCATGGAGATGCTGCGAGGGCTGGAGCAGCTCTGCTCTGGAGCCAGGCTGAGAGAGCTGGGCTGGAGCAGCCTGGAGAAGGCTCCTGAAGGGGAGACCTTAGAGCAGCTCCAGTGCCTAAAGAAATCATGAGAGAGGCTTTTTACAAAGGAATATAGTGAGAAGACAAGGAAGAATAAAATCTTAAGGAGAAGTTCTTTTCCCTGTGAGGGTGCTGAGGCGCTTGCACAGTGTGCCCAGAGAAGCTGTGGCTGCCACATCCCTGGCAGTGTTCAAGACCAGGTTGGATGGGACTTGAAGCAAGCTGCTCCAGTGGAAGGTGTCCCTGCCGGTGGCAGGGGTCGGAACTGGATGAGCTTTAAGGTCCCCTCCAGCCCAAACCATTCTTTGATTCCATAATAACTTGCAGAGCTTCAGTATCCCACTGGTGGTGCTCTGGTGGGTGACATAATGTTCGATACATCAGTGTATTTTGCTGTGATGTTTATGGAGGTCTCTGGTACTCTGAGCTTGTTACTTCTGTGTATGATACTGGAAGAAGTGTTGCTGCCATTGAAATACATTTCTATGCTTCTACCCCTGATATTTACTTACCTATACAGGTGTCACAGCAGTATTAGAGGGAAATCAATTTAGTTTGAATATATGTATCTATATTATTTGGAATATCCATTGGCATTCTCCTAGTTATAAAACTCTTATTCAGGGTAGAAACAAAGGGAAAAAAAGTTAAGATCAGTAGAGCACCAGGTAACTTGTTTCTTCTTCGAGTGTATTGAAGGCACAGAAATGACTATCAGGAGACCTGAGCTCTGTGGCCAAGTTTGAACTTTCACGTCAGAGGTAGTGGTGTGTTGCAGTGAGCTACTTGCAGATCTGAAAAGCGCAAGGGATTAATTCCTTGAGTTCTGGAAGCAGAGGTCAAACACTGACGTGAGGCTGCATCTTAATTACAGTTATTTTTCTTTCAGTTCTTCAGAACCACGTCCAGCTGGCCTGGAGGAGAGCGACCAGTCATCGATGTCTGGAGATCAAGGAATGAGTTTAGATAACTCAGGCCCCAAGCTTCCCGAGTTTCCAAGTAGGCCACCAGGTAGCTGAATTTTTCTGTGGATTATCTGACTGTAATAACTACAGGAGAGCTTTTAACTCATCCTTGGGACAGTTCTATTTTGTGTCATCACACAATCGAGCCCAAAGCTTTTTTCCCTCCTAGTAACTAGCTGGTGCCATTGCTAAAATGTTTTCTTTGAATTAGCTCAAAATGAAGAGGTGTCCACAGTCTCATGTATCATCCTGTAGGTGTCATAGTGAGGACTGTAGTGATTTAGCAATAGCATAATTGATTAAAAAAGTCTGTATTTTGAGCTGTAGCACAGACTGGTGCTTTAAGAAGTGTTAACCAAATAGCTGATATTTGAGAATTAGGAAGTAGAGATTGCAGTTGGAATTATGCTTTTCACATAGGGAGAATTAAATCCAAAGCCTGCAAAGGAATTTATGTTATAAGCCACGTGGGTGGTTCTTAACACTGTTTTTAGCCAAGTAATACATGGCAGATTCTACTTTGTACACTGGAAAATGTCAGACCTGTCACACGTATGGCAAGCCATGTCCCACAGTGCCTGTCAAACTCTTTAAGGTTGTTTTGAGGAATATTAGTTAAAGTCCAACTCTGCAATTGTAGGAGAAAGCAGAGACTTCAGCTGGCATGAATTTGGAGTTATAGTAGCTGGAATGATACACTAAGAGGTCTCCAATTACATGTCACCCAAGTCATTCATGCACTAAGTAAAAATACTTCTGAGAATTCAGTAAAGTCTTTGTCCTTATTTGTAAAGTCTGTTTCATTGATGTGGTTCTTGCATAAGACAAACAGGCTCCCGGCTATACTTCCTATCTGATCGTGTTTGTTACAGAAATTATGCTTTCTCTGGTCTTTGGTTGGTTTTAATGAATGCATCATCTTGTTGTCTTAGGTTATCCATCTCAGCCTGTGGAACAAAGACCACTTCAGCAGATGCCACCTCAACTCATGCCGCATGCACAGCAGCCACAACCACAGCCCCAGCAGCAGCCACAGCCGCCACCACCACAGCAAGCCCAGGCACCACCACAAACACCACAGCAGCAGCAGCAGCAGCAGCAGATGATGATGATGCTTATGATGCAGCAGGATCCCAAATCAGTCAGGCTTCCTGTACCACAAGGAGTTCACCCACCTAGAGGGCCTCTGAATCCAGATGCTCAACGAATGCCAATGCAGCAGGGTGGTAACATGCCAGTAATGGTTAACCTCCAGGGTCCTGGGTCAGTGCCTCCATCTCCTGATAAACAAAGAATTTCCTTGCCAGGCAATCCTCCTCTGGGAAATAATGCAAGAAAAATGGTTTATCAAGATAATGTCCAGAATCCTTCCAGCTCGCCCCTTGGAGAGGTTTCGTCAGTTTCCTCCCTTACAGAGGGAGGTGGAGCTGAAGGCCCCCCAGCGTCAGCAGCTCAGAATAACCTGACATCTCATTTAGTAGTTTCACAAAACCAGTTAATGATGACAGGACCCAAAACTGGACCCTCCCCACTTTCAACTGCCCAAGGTACAAGCCCCCAGCAGCAGACAAATTCTCTGCCTAGTGCTCTTACACACCATTTTCCGAGTGTTGCCACCCCATCACAAACTGCAAGGCCTAAAACCCCAAACAGAGCAAGCCCAAGGCCGTACTATCCTCAGACTCCTAATAACCGTCCACCTAGCACAGAACCATCAGAAATCAGCTTGTCTCCAGAGAGACTCAATGCTTCTATAGCTGGTCTGTTCCCTCCCCAGATTAATATTCCTTTACCTCCCAGACCTAATCTCAATAGAGGATTTGATCAGCAGGGTCTTAATCCCACTACTTTGAAGGCCATTGGACAAGCCCCATCAAATCTCACTATTAATAATCAGTCCAGTTTTGCTTCTCCACAGTCACACAAATTGGAAAGTGTGATCATTAATTCAGGAAAACAAACCAACACTGGCGGAACAAAGAGAGCGAGTCCAAGCAATAGTCGAAGATCCAGTCCTGGATCCAGTAGGAAAACTACCCCAAGCCCTGGCAGGCAGAATTCAAAAGCAGCTAAATTATCATTGACAACTCCGCAGAATCCATCTCTCTTGCAGAACATGGAATTACAAAGAAATATGATGGCTGGTCCCTCTTCTTTGCCAACACCTGTGACTTCAAGTTTCCAAAGCAACAACATGCTAAGTAACCCAAGTCCTGCAGTTTCTATACCTCCTGTGACGGGCATTCCTGAAGACAACAAAGAGAGCCTTAGTGCACCTCAAGATAATGAGTGTCAGAGTGCACAAAGTGTCCAAGGTAACAAAGACCAGCCCAGTATTGAACTAAAAGGTATCCCTACTCCAGAAATGAAAATGTTAGTTCCAGAAGAACAGCCAAAAAAAGATGGACAAACCCTGGACTCCAGTAAGCTTCCAGTCATGGAGGAAAGTAAGCCCATGGTGTCCCCAGCTATGAGGGAGGCACCAACTTCCCTAAGTCAACTTCTTGATAATTCTGGAGCTCCTAACGTAACCATTAAGCCTCCTGGGCTAGCTGGTCTTGAAATGGCACCGATAGTTACCACTAGTGAGGAGCTAAAGAAGATAGCTGTCATTCCTCCACTGCAAGATTCGTCCTCGGGCAAAGAGCCATCTAATTCACTTAGCTTGCCTCAAAATAATGAGCCCAGTTCAACACCAGGGCACCAGGAACTGGGAGAAAGCTCAAGTGCTGCACAGAGTGTTCCTCCAGTAATGCAAAGGCCTGTCAGCTCCTCTTCTATTTCAGGTCCTTTGCCTCCCAATCAGATAACAGTTTTTGTAACTTCAAACCCTATTACATCTGCTGCTAATACATCAGCACCGTTGCCATCTCACTTGCAGCCTGCATTGGTGTCAACTGTTGTCACAATGCCCAATGTAGGGAGCAAAGTCATGGTGTCTGAGGGGCAGTCAGCAGTTCAGTCTAATGCCCGCCCACAGTTTATTACACCTGTGTTTATAAACTCATCATCAATAATTCAGGTTATGAAGGGCTCTCAGTCAAGTACGATTCCAGCAGCCCCCATGACTTCTAACTCTAGCCTGATGCCTCAGTCGGTCGCGGTTGTTGGGCCTTTGCATATACCACAGAATATAAAGTTCTCCTCTGCACCCGCTCCTCCCAGCACATCATCCAGCAGTCCTGTTTCTACCATTCCCACCAGCAGACCACTGGTTCTTAATCCCTTGGCACCTCCTGTTCAGCTGCCTTCTCCTGCTACAACTTCTTCCAGTGCTCCCTCAAATCTCCCTGCTCAGCAAGGCAAAGACTTCAACCCAGAGGAGGCTTCTTCTCAAAGCGGTGGGTCCAGTGACCAGTGCTCTGTTACAGCAACACAGTCAGGACCTGTTGTTTCACCTCTTTTGACAAGTAGTCCAGGATCTGGGAACAGACGCAGTCCTGTTTCATCAAGTAAGGGGAAGGGAAAAGTAGACAAGATTGGCCAACTCTTGTTGACTAAAGCTTGCAAGAAAGTCACTGGCTCCCTTGAGAAAGGGGAAGAGCAGTATGCTTTGGATGGTGAAGCAGAAGGTCAGGGACTAGAAACATTGGTCCCAAACAGTTTGGGAACAGAGCAGTTGCCAGCAGAGCTAGATAATAAAACTGTGACACCGCCAGCACCCAGTCTTCTAAAACAGAGCACTTCTGGGCCTGGCAGTTCAGGTGCCAGCACCACAGCTGCTGCTCCTGCTTCCACATCTCCGAGCACGTCAACAAGCACTCCTCCTACCAGTGTACCACCAGTTGTAACCACTCCTGCAGCCCCAGACCTCGCACCCGCAGTACCAAGCACTAATGGCAGTAACCACGGTGCTGCACCGGCTGAGCAAACTGGGGCTAGTGTGGTGGAGGAAAAAGCAGGAGCACATCAGGAACTGCTACAGAATGCAGGTAAGTCCAGTGCTGCCCTCTGTAAATGTAGGGTTGCTTCTGTAAACTTCCTAGGTGCTTTTCTTCATGAACATAATAAAAATTAGACCCCGTAGCCAAGGCTGACAACTCCTGTTTTGTTTCTGGGTGTCATGGTTTAAGCCCAGCCGTAGTTTAACTCAGAACCATGCAAGCATTCCCTTACTCCACCTCCTTCTTCCTTCCCTCGCTCCCAGAGGAATGGCGAGGAAAATGGAAAGAATGTAAATCCCACGGGTTGAGATAAGAGCAGTCCAGTAACTAAGGTATCATACAAAACTACTGTCAATAATAATGATAAGGGGAATAACAAGGGGAGAGAATGTGATTGCTCACCGGCCAATTCCCAGCCCGACCCGTGCAGCGATCTGGGCCTTCCGGATGACTCCCCCCAGTTTATATAGCGGGCATGACGTGCTGTGGTATGGAATACCCCTTTGGCTAGTTTGGGTCAGGTGTCCTGTCTCTGCTTCCTCCCGGCTCCCGCTCCTCCCATGGCAGAGCATGAGACTGAAAAGTCCTTGATCAGAGTAAGCATTACTTAGCAACAACTGCAAACATCGGTGTTATCAGCATTCTTCTCAGTCTGAAGTTGAAAACACAGCACCAGCTACTAAGAAAGAAAAAAAAAGGCTGCTACTGCTGAACCCAGGACAGTAAAATTCACAGAAGAGCCCAGCACAGCTGAGAACTTGAGCTTGAACATGACTTCCCTGTGGCTGTTAGATGTATGTCGTAGCTGTGTGTCGGTAGAAAACAGAAACAAGCTTCACAGAAGACGTTCTGATTTGTTAGGAGAAAGATGGAAGTGGATATTCTTCATTTAAACAGGAGTGTTTAACTTTCTGTCTTCATGGTCTTCCTAAGTTCATTGTGACATACAAGTGTAGACCAGAAAACAGTAGCCTGACAAGAATTGGTTTTCCATCTTCTGTTTTAACTTGGCAACTTAAGAAATGTTAAGCCACGTCATCTTGTTGCCAAAGGACTTCAAGGGAGCCTCTGGAGCATATTTTGCACAATTGAAAGAGTGAGGGCATTGATTCATTAACAAAGAAGCTTTTTTGCCTCCGAACTTCTGTTGAAATGAGCATTAATCTAAGAGAAACCAAACTCTTTAATTTCTAGGACTTCCTTTAATTTCTCAGTCTGGTGAGAAACTGTTGCCATTAGAAAAGTGATTTATGATATTTAATTTCTTCCCTTTTTCTAGTTTGAGAAAACTTGGGATAATTCTGCTGAAGTTCCTTTTTAAGCTGGGGAGGTGTATGTGGTGGTGGGAGAATAGAGTGTAGGTGAACAGTATTGCATCTGTAAACGCAATAAGATGGAAGATGCAGTGTTCTGTTTAAGCAGCCCGATTGCACAATAGAAAACGCGTGTGACTCCCTTTGAAAATAATGCTTTTTCCCCTCCACTTTTGTTCTAGCATCCTCTCAACCTTTAACACAGAAAAAAAGTTCAGTTCCAACATCAGAAAGTACTGTTCAAAGAACAGGTAAATCTTA
The DNA here is from genome assembly GCA_032466535.1 of Forpus xanthops. Taxonomy (NCBI): domain Eukaryota; kingdom Metazoa; phylum Chordata; class Aves; order Psittaciformes; family Psittacidae; genus Forpus; species Forpus xanthops. Next base: position 35,723 of record JASSUY010029830.1, read on the forward strand.
CTTTGGAAAAGCAGAATATAGGTGAACTAAACTGTGTTTGTAACTGAAAATACACTTAGTTTAATGCGTGTTTAATGGTCACTAATGTGCTTGGTAATTTAAGGGTTGGGTTTTTTGCTGTTGGAAATTCTCCCAGCTCAAATTTTGGGTAGAAAGAGAAGTAACTCTTTCCTTGTGTTGCTTGGTCTGTATTTCTTTTGTTACCAAGACACCTGGTTTTCCCAGGCAGTGCTATATAGACTTACACTGAGGAGTCTGATGTTTCAACCATACGTATTGTAACGGGTGTTTACCAGAAGGGGACAGATACCTATATCCATTTGCTTACCCTTTTTTTATACCTATGTTCCTTGTCTACACTCTAGCAAACTTTAGGTACTAAGCTGATCCTAAAGGCAAAGCCACAGTTCTGTGCAGCAATGTCCCAGAGGTTCGAGGGTGTTTAAGGGTGAGATGGAGTTGTTATAGGCACCATGAGAAATGAACAGTGAGTTACTGTGATGGTGATCCCTAAGGCAGTTTCTCACAAGAGGTGCTGTGTTTAGTTACAGAGAATCGCCTCTCAACAAAGGGTCTGGTGGATATGGGGAGAATTAAAAGATGGACAATAGAAAGATGAGAAATCTACATCATCTCCTGAGAGATTTTCTAATTCATCAGAAGTATAATTGGGCTTCAGGAGATTGCCTCCTTTTGCATTAGAAGGTCTTTGCTGTAAGAGGTGGTTGGGTTAAGGCAAAATTTAACGTGCATAATGGATCCACATTAGTATTTTAAAGGTTTAAAAAGAACAAACCCTAGATGTTTTAAGAAGTGATAAGCTGTCTAAAATGGGAGATAAGAAAGGGAGAGGACTGTAGCTCTTCTCAGGAAGTTTCTCCACAGTTTTCTTCTGCAGGTTTCCTTTTAACTTTCCTTTGGCTTAGCTGGTGCAGGCCATAAGCAGAAAGAGCACTTGACTGAGCTGGTACTTGGTTGATACGTTAGTTTGCTTTGCGAGAAACAACAGATGAGAGAAGGTTATTCTTCAGAGCTGAATCATAATGAGAATAATGTGAGATGGTTGTGCCTTGACAGTGGTTTTTACAATTATCTTTTTCTCTTGTAGAACTTGAAACAAATGCTCCGGTAGTTGCTGGTCAAAGGTAAGGAGATAGTTTGTGTAGATGCAGAATAGATGTAGCTTTCATGGGAGGAAGTCCCTTTCTCTTTGCTTCAGTTGCACACCTTCTGCTACTGTGTTTCATTTTCTTGTCCATACCCTTTCTGTCCTGCTAGGAAATGGGGCTCAACTGTGTTTCAAACCATTGCCGAAATGCAGAATGTAAGGTAACGATTCCCAGCTCTGTCTTTGTGCTTTGGGCAGTGTTTCCTCTTATCCCTTCAGCCTTGTTTCATGTCCCGGAAGGGTCTTGATGGTTCTACTGTTTGATATTTTCTGAAAACAAGTCAAAACTAAAACCCCAAAGCCTGCAGCTTGGTTTTTACTTGAAGTTTTGTTTTCTGCCCTTACACTTTTCTGAAGTTTGGGGGTTTTCTGCCCTTGGGACTGTTTTCTCCAGATTTCTTTCATTTGCTTGTTGACGTTTTGCCATAATCTGATAGGAAAGTCAGGTAGGAACTTCATCTTGTCCCAGTTAAGACACTCAGTAATTAAAAGATCCAATTCAAAACATTGTGTTCTGCCAGAAGAAAATACAGTTTCCAGGGTCTGTTTCAGTTAGATTCTAAACCCACAGAGTCTTAAACTCAGTATAGGCAGCTGTAATGATGAACCTTTGTAAGGTTTTTGGATTTCGTTGGCACGAATGGCTGAGTTTTTGATGCTCCCCCATCAGTGGAGTGATGCCCTAAGCCAGAGCAAGATGGGCAGTTAACTCATTTGGTTCGTCAGAAAGGAAGGCAGTGTCATCTTTTGTAAGGGAGGAGCACAGTACATTTCCTCAGATCAGGAGTGACTCCACATTGAATATTTAACCATCACATAGATTGGGATCTTTCTGCTTGTATCAAAGATGAACTGAAATGTCAGTACAAGGTTTCTTTAGGGTACAGTTTCTCTGAGAAGCTGCTGAGCAGATTCTCCAAGTGAAGCACCCTTGTATGACCCTTCTCCACACTCCTCAACACATCAAATGACCACAAGTGCATTTCTTACTGCATTTTTCTGGGCTGAGGGTTTTCTGAGCAAGACCAGAAAAGAGGGAGGTTTTCAGGCAAACTGTGAATATAGTGACAGCTGATAGAATGGCCAGCTTTGAGCTCCTGGAGTTCAGCACCGTTTGGTACAAACCTTAGAGGAACTTGCAACCTAGAAAGCATTGGAAATACTTTTACATGGGCCAACTTGATTTCCTCATATAAAAGAAGTGATGTGTTGGTTCCTGTGAGACAGTCCAAGCTATGGATTAGTCACTAGATCTGTAAAAATTATCTGTAGTAACTGAACTTCAGGTGATGATGCTTTTTTGCTTACCTCCAGGTATCCTCCAAAGTAGGTGGCTGCTGTTACAGCTGCCCACATTACTGAGCAGAAGAGCAGTTTGTGACCTGTTTGGGGGATTCAGTTTATAGGTTGCCCATGATACTGTCTGTGATTTATTTTATATCTGAGACAAACTATGTGCTTCAATATTAGAATCATAGAACAGTTAGGGTTGGAAAGGACCTTAAGATAATCTAGTTCCAACCCCCCTGCCATGGGCAGGGACACCTCCCACTAATCCTCTACTGTGTGTTTCCTTGCTTGAGAATGTTTGTCTCTCATTGAGACAAACTGTGTTTTATTCTAAGTATCTGCTAGTTAAAACTACAAGTGTTTGTAGTAGGTTTTCCTCTCAAAATAGGACTTCCTCTGAACCAGTGACAGTGTAGTAGAGCCTCTGGAATGCACAGGTCTGCTCTGTGTGTTTTCAGTCAGTGCTCTGATTAAGGCAGCCCTTCTTGACATCTTGGAAGTATCACCCAAAGGACGTGAAATGAGTTGTGTTTCTCCTTTTCCAACATCAGCAGTGATTTATTTGATTAATTACTTACCTTTGAATTCACAGGAGATAAGTGTAATGTAAACTTCAGAAACCACTTAGTCATCAGAAATTGTCTGGCATTAATGCATCAAGGAGAAAACACCCAAACCTCAAGGAATTTGCAGGGTAAAGAGTTAATTCCAAAGTGTAGCACTCTATCTGTTGTCTCAGGGACAGGAAATATGGATTTCCACACTACCTAAAATTATTTGTTATAGCAGAAAAAGCTTTCTGTTATGAAAACGTTTTAACCTCAAGCTTTAAAGCTTTAAGAAAGTATAAAATAAGCCTTAAGCTTTTTAATATGTGAAGATCAATGGAATGAGTCTTGTAAAAGCAAAAGCTGGCACACTCACTAAAGAGTTCCTAATGCCTCCTTATGTTCATCTGCAATTTCAACTCTGTGTTCCCATATCGTAGCAGTCTCTAATGTAACTTGTTTGCTTTTCCTAGACTTCAGTAATGGTGGCACCTGTGGAAAACAGAGCAGACAATTTATAATGCATCTAATTTCTTGGTCTTCTAATGTTGAAAATATTCTCTTTGAGGACTTCTCAATTCTGTATCCTCTGATAATTTTTTAATAGAAACGGACTATACTCTGGCTTACTCAGGTCATTCTGCATCTGATAAAACTTCTGGTATCTCTAGCATTTCATATCTTCAGTGCTAATAGTCCGGAACTGGTACCTGTGTCGGTCCATCCTCCAGCTTGTCTGAGTTGCATAGAAAAGCGTAATTCTTCTTACACTTCATCAGAAATATTTTGTCCCACTTTATTAGTAATGAGACAAAAGAGAATTGTGAAAAGTCTAAAACTCCAAGTAGAAGAAATTCAAGAACAGAGGATTCTGCCGCTCCACAGGAAACTGTAGAGAACGGACAGCGCAAGAGGTCCTCCCGACCAGCGTCTGCATCCAGCACTGCAAAAGGTAAAATCCACAGCCCTCGTTTCTCTGGAGAGGGCAGGCAGTAATGTACTGCCCCAAGTAATAACCCCTTCGATAGCTGGCTTGTAACGATGGTTTACAGCTTCTAAGTGTGCTTTTAACTCTAGTTTCAAAGATTTAGACACAGGTTGATGTTCAAGTATTGACCGACATCTGTACTGGCAGTGAATTGTGTATGAATTTCACATTGTCAAATGTGTGGAACTTGTTTTCTGCAGTACTCAACAACATAGCGTTCAGCAAGCTTGCCTAGCTGAAGTTGAATCCTCTTGGCAGAAATGTGTTGCCATTGAAAGGACTGTACTCACATAAAAAAGTCACTCTTTTTGTTTTCCTGAAGCCTGAAAGACACAAGACAGATGCTAAAGTGTTCCCAAGTGCATGGTCAGCTCTTGCAAAGCCAAATGCTGTGGTGCAGGCATGTTCAGAACGCTGCCTGGATGGCAGCCTGGAGCACTGAGGAGTACTGTGTGGTAGCACAGAGCCTCAGCTGTTCTTTCCAAGAACATGTGAAATCCTAAAGTTACAGACACTAACCCATAGCATTAGCAGTTGCTGACGTGCCTTATTGCTACCCAGGTTTCAATCTTGAACAGAGTATGCAGTATTTGCGTGAAACACTTGGTCACTGCCAGAATGCACAGTCCGTGGTGCCATTCTGTGTTTCTGAAGCTAAACTCTGTCAGCTCCTTATGTTTAAGGGTCAGAAAATTTCTGATGGACAAAATTTGTTCAGAAGGGTATAGAACCCAGCAAGAGGCAACATTCATACAATATATTAAACATAACATACAGAACAAAGAGGTGTTGATATAAAATTCTTAAAGAAGGAAGTCAAGTTGAATTCAGCAACCATTTTCCATACTGAAGATACTAAAATTGGATGGTAAGAATATTTGCATTTTAAGAGTTTCAGAGAAGACTTCCAGCTATACGTAATTGTGCGATGAATCTCAAAGATGACATGGAGGGACCCATATGTTCTGCACTTTTGTGGCTGCTGAATTTAATTAAATCTACTTCTTGTGGCAGGACTGTGCAGAAGAACCTGAATCTGTATTGTAAAAATCCATTCTCTTTCATGGTTGTGAAGAAAAGCTTGAAAACTGTGAAGCCAATGTAAAATCCTTAGATTTGGTGATACTGTCCTGAGTGTGAAGGGACCTGAAATGTATGGGCTTGCCCCCATACTGTAACGAGTAAACCTAAAGATGACAACCAATGGCACATTGAATTCTGGGAATATGGGAGCATGAAAATACATCAAATTGAAATAACACCGTAACTCAGAGGTTTTGTACTGACTGTATTTATTACCTCTGTAAGTAAAATCACTGCTTTTAAAGCAGGCACCTGAAACTGGTGCAGCATCTAAGGGGTTTGCTTGAAAACACTGATCCTGCTTACAATGTGGTACCCTGGGCTGTGGCTACCTTCTCTTCACGTGAGCAATGCCTGCTTCCAGATGGTAGAGGAAGTGAGCAAAGCAAGGCTTTCTTGTGGACAGGGTCAGGCTGCAGGGTTAGTGAGGGAGCTGATGTAAGGAAGTTTGCCACTTGTGCCTACTCTGGTCTGTTTTTATTACTGAATCATAGCTTAAGAAAGCACACTTGGTTTGTGTGCTCCTTCTAGACATCTGCAGTTACCTTGTCTGTGTCCTGGGAAACTCTCACTAGTCTGTGTCAATGTGGGGCTGGGAGAAGCTCCTGTTAGATAGGGGTGGATTAAGGCCACTGTAGAAATGGCAATTGGGAAAAAAACTGAAATGTGGGAGGGAGAAAGAAGTAAACTTTGACCAATTGGTGTAGGAATCCCTTTGCTATGCATCAGGAAGGAGGAGGCAGAAGGGTAACTGTAAGAGAAGGACCTCACAGCAGCGGGGCTGGCCACAGCAGCTGCTGCCTGAGCTGCTTCCATAGTGCTGCTGCTCAGAGGGAGCTCTGGTAAGTGGGAGTTGTGCCTGCTGAGGGGTTCCACTTCAGAAACCTGGTGCTGTGTTGGTATTGTCACTTCTTGGAGTATCTCCAGCAAGGGCTGTTGCAGCATTTACTGTAGTTTCGAATTTGTTGCATTTTATACTGTTGCTTTATTTTGGTTTTTAAATACCACATTTAACAGCCATAGCGTTGTACTGTTGCTCCTCTAGCTTTAGATGTCTTGGGTGTCTTAGAAATCTTTTCCCTGTTGACTCTTAAAATACACACAGCTCTAATGCTTTTGGAAAATACTGTCAAGAGCCAAAGATACATTGCCAACACTTAAAATCCCATTTTTGAAAGATCTAAAGATGCAAACACCTTTGGTCCTTACTCTGTTTTGTTTTGAAATGGAAACGTTAGTGCCTTGGTAAGTGCACTGAACATGTCATCTGCTTTCACTGCAGCTTCTGCGAGCGCTGCTCCTCGCAGTGTTTTTGTACCTTTCTGCATAGCTGCTTCTCTGTGAATCATAATGTACACTCAAGAGACTCGTTTTCTAATGATCTGACTTCCCAAGGACTCAAACAACTACATCTGTAATTCATGTGGCAGGCTCCAAATGACCTTCCTAAGTGTTTTTTATAGCACCATCTCCATGATGCTGGCTCCCACTGCTGCAGTTCCTGCCCAGTGCCCGTTTCGCAGAGGCACATCCGAGCACATGTGCGTGTGGGGAACTAACATTAATCCCTTAAACATACAAAACCACGCAGATCTTAAGGCTGATCCATTGCGAGTTCAGCATCGCTGAAGCCCTAACGCTTGAAGTCACACCCTACCAGAGCTGGGGGAAGGCTGAGCTGTGTCACAGCGTTGGTGTTTGTGTTGTGACTTGGTGCAGAGGCAGTCCCGGGTCAGTGGGAACCCCGCTCCGCTGAGGTTTCCACTCTGGTGTGGTTGTGGAAGGGCAGTCTGTGCACCTCTGCTGAATGGCTTGTCGACTTCGTATCCATGCTTCTTTTCTTCTCTTAATTTCAGAAACGAGTGCCAGTGCAATGCAGTCAAAAAGAAGAAAATCCAAGTAAATTACTGCATGGAAACATGAAACTTGTAAATGAGTGTGAATTTACCAATAGCAATTTTGAGCTGTGATTTTTCTTTTTTTAAATAAAATTCTGTACAGTAAAGTCCTTTTAATATTCTCCTGTTCCCAAGAAATGATTTTTTTTTCTAAAAAACAGATAAATAGATATAAAAACTGAGTTCTTCTAAAACCCCCTGGACTTACAAAGTGAAGCCCAGGGATAGCACATGAAGTTAATGTGTTTGTATGAAATGGAAGGGGAGGGGAAGGCAATTGTAAATCTATTTGTTTCCACTTTTCATAAAGTAGAATACAGGGTTGTCATTTTTAGGTATTAAAAATAATGTATTGTGCTGTTGTTTAAGTACTGTATGTGAATAGCAGTAAGAGGGTTTAGAAACAAACCCGATCATGTTTGGAAGTGTAAATAGTTTTATTATATAGTAGATCTGATGTATTTGTTGTAGAAATGGACCAGTGAAACAAAACAAAAAACAACGTAAATGTAAGGGTTTGTCTAATGTGGAATCCCTCATGCTCTAAATAAATGTTATTGTCCTATAAGTTGGGTTGAATTATTATTAGCAACAACAACCGCATCATTCCAAACAGGAAGATTGAAGGGATTATTTAGAGCTCCAGGCCTGCAAGCTCCTTATATGGAGCTTTAGAGAGGAATTTGTTTAACCACAAACGAATTAACTGATGCAGCTGTTCTTGCAAAGCAAGAAAACACAGCGCAGGCCACGCTCCTGCCCTTGGGCTCTGTGCAGGGAGCACATACAAGGTGAGGAGGCTCAGGAGTAATGCTGCTCAGCAGGAAAAGGCAGCAAAGGGAAAAGCTCTTTGCAATGGGTTGGAGGCTTTGTGAAATGCAGGAGCCTGCGCTCTGTTATGTGGATAACCATGGAGCCTGGTTTACACGCAGGGCTGTGGAAAGTAGGTCAGGCCCCTTGTTCCGGGGAGCTCTCGCTGGTCCTTCCGGATTGCTCGTTGCTTTGTTTGCTTCTCTTAACACAGCTATAGGGATGCACTGGTATGTATAAAAGGCTGATGAAATTGTAGTTAAATGTAAATTTTCACCTTTTAGAATGGAAGAAATGACCTATTTGTGCACAGGGTACTAGACATGAGCGAGGCTCCCCATCTTCGGTCATCCCTGTCAAAGTGCGGATGCTGTGTGTCTTTTGCAAGGGAAAAGTTAGATGCTGGTGGGATGCTGCCTACCCCCATGCTCCAGATCCCCAGCTCTCCCCCAGCTGTTTACACCTCTCTTGCTTTGCAGGGGGTAGTATGAAGTTGGTTTCCACAAAAAGCATCTAATCCTTTAGGAGTATAGATCCATACATACATATTTATATGCATACGTAGGATTACAGATCCATGCATATGCATTTCTATCTGCATGTATATATTCTGTATGCACTCACATAAGAACAGTCAATAGGAAGTGGTTTCTGAAATGGCCCATTTTACTACCCCCATCCTCCCCATTGCGTTTGCTAACCCTCGTCTTTAGATGGTTTTATTCCACATCTGTGCTAAGGACAAGGTAGGATTGTCCCATGCCTGGCAGAAGGCTTTGGTGGGGCAAGAGGGGTTCCACCTCCTCTTGCTCTTTGATGTCCTCCCCTCCAAGTCTGCCTGGAACGTGAGGAGCTGGTGTGCAGGTAAAGTGGTTATCACCCTGTGCTGTGCCATTGCCAGTGGGGATGCTGTGGAGCTGGGACAAAGTCCACAAACCTGGAAAGTCACCTTCGCAGGCAAGGTCCATGTACCAATAAACTGGGGAGGAGAGGGAATGTGCTCTTTGTTGTGGAAAACACCACATGGGGGAAGCAGATGGGCTTGAGGGCAGCATCGCTACAGGGACGTGGACCTTGGGAAGGGACAAATGCAAGATCCTACACCTGGGAAGGAGTCTTGGAAGGACCCACAGCCTCTTGTCCTTGTGCCCACTGGCAGTGACTGGCGGGGAGCAGCACTGCAGCCCTTGAGGTGAGTGAGCTACTTCTGTCTTGGTGCAGGGATGGGGCTGCTGCACTGAGGGAGGTGATGGTTCCCCTTTCCTTGGCACTGGTTAGACCACATCTGGAACATGATCACCTGGTTCCCAGCACCACCCCCCCGTGCACACAATGAAGATGTTGTTAACATAGAGGGGACACAGTAGAGGGTCACCAAGGTAGCCAGGGGCTGGGTGGCAAGAGAGAAGGTTGTCCATGGCTGTGTCCGCTCTCATTTTGGGTATCTATAAGGATGGAGACTCTTCCACTGCACTGGGCAACCTGCTCCTCTGCTCAGGCACCCTTGCAGTGAAAAAGCATTTTCTTATGTGTAAGCAGAATTTCTCTTCATTTTGTGCTTCTCATCCAGCCCCTGGGCTGAGAAGTGTTTGTACCCCCCCATCAGGGATCAGCACACACGGATGGGATCCCCCTGAGCCTTCTCCAGCCCTCTCCTCATCTGTCGGACACTCCAAGCCCTTAATCACCTTAGAGGCATCTCTGCCTCTCAGTTACAAGGTGGGTGGTATCCGGCTGTTGTTTATGTGCTTGGAGGAACAGCTCCAAGCTGTTGAGCTGCTGATGCTGTAGAGATTGGTCCATGACATGGCTCTCACCTTGCTCAGCACCATCAGCACCTGCTTTAGCTCTTGCAATCATCTACTGAGCTTCAGGGTTTGGTAATGGGGAGAGGGGGGAAATCCCTTCAAATGACTCTGTTTGATGCCCTCGCTGTCAAAAGGGGCTTTTTATCCTACCAGCTTGCCTCTGATAGGTACAGCATTAAAAGCTTGCTTTAAAAACCAAAGCTCTTTGCAAACAGGTCTTTAGAGAAATCCACACAAAATAGTTTAAATATGTATATCATTTTTTTTTTTTTTTATTTCTCGTGGTTTTTTTCTTTATATTAGTTTTTTTTTTCAGTCAAAAGACAGCATCATCACAACCTAACAACCAAAACCAGGTTACATACACACAGGCACACTACAGAACGTATTCCAGGCAGTCGTGTCCTTCATCTGCTGACACACAGCAAGGGTTTAAACAATGTCCCACAAGAAGTAGACACCTTTCTCTACCGACCTTGCTTACACCGATTGAACACGTAACACACACAAACAAGGACAGAGTTTGTTAGCTTCGAGTTTCGGACGAGGTTTCAGTCCTACAGCAGAGGTGATGTAGGAAAACGTGGGGCTTCTGTTTCCTCTCCTCAACATCCCGGTGTGGAAGTTGTCCCACTGTTGTAAGGCAATCAGCAGAGCACGGCTGATACAGAACTGCTGCGTGGGCATCTGCTTGGTAGTGTGGGTCCTCTGCAGCACCCCAACAGGGGCAACCGCACTCGGGGACGATCACATTCTCCAATGCATGTAAGGGAAGGCTTAAGGCAACCTCTTCCGACCAAATAGCACCTCCTCTTCTCACCAAATAGCACTTTCTTCTCCTCTCCCTTGGAAGGAAGCACTGGGTGTTGAACACACTCTCTCCTGGTCAAGTGCTGGTGCTCGTACTGCTCACTCCCCATGCACAAACCAGTGGGGAACTGGGCTTTAGGCTGAGCTTTCCAAAGCTGCCGAAGAGATATAGCATCTGAAACGCTTTTTAGCTGAAACAACAGAAGCTCAGTGCTGTCAGGGCATTCATTCTGTCAGGCTTCTCTGGAGAGCCCAGCGTCTGCTTTTAAAGCCACGTAGAAACACAAATACTGACAACTGACTCCCCGCTCATCTCTTGCATAGGACGTGTAACTGTAGTTCACTGGTTTATTCAAGTTCTGCAGCTGTGTTAAGGATGACAAACCATGACAAAGGGTGAAAGGCACATGTACAGTCAGTCCAGCATGGAGGGATGAGGAGCGTGGGGGAGTTTTACAAGCGGAATACCTCGGGTTTATACGTACAGCTAAAGTATTGCAGTGCTCAGTGGCTCTGTACAGGTATTTATGAAACAAGAGGAAACACGACTGTTTCACAGGTATGCCTTGTGCTGTTCCCTCATCCCTACATTTCCCAAAGCATAATTGTGTCGATACAAAGCTGAGGATAAGACCTCAGGGGGATTTGGGCACAAGCTGCTCCCGGCTTCCCTGATGTGAATAGGTGAGGTGAGTGTCAAAGAGTGGAGAAACCCTGGGCTCCCCTGTGCAACCCATCTTTAAGCTACACTTGAAATTTACTGTGCCGCTTTCCCCCCTCTGTCTGCAAGGGGAGGTGAAACCTTCCTCCCATAAAAGCGCTAGAACATGAGCAGGGGGGAAAGCAGAGGGGTTTGCATGATGGCTGTAACAGAGCTTCACACAGTGTTTTCATGCACCAGGGCATGGGGTAGCATCCCTCCAACAGAGCTTTGCACTTGCTGTGGGTATGGGGCTGGAAAAGCAGCCCCCAGGCCAGCCCTAGCTCCAAGTGAGTGTAAGGGACACACACACCTCTAAATAAGAACTTCATACAGGACTACACCTAAGAGCCATCCCTGTTATCCATGGGAGCTGCTCATCTTGGTGGGGTGAGGACTGAGCCCTTCAGGATGCTGGGAAGTTATTCATGACACCAACATTGTATTGAGCAGATATCGGAGAAACGGGCAGAGATGGAAGTTCCTTGAAGACAAGCCCTGAGGCAACCAAGCCCATTCAATGCCCTTTAATGCTCTTGGCTGGTATGGAGATGTTGCAGGTGTGGTGGGTATCAACAGTCCTCAGTGGCCACAGTCACCATGGTGTCAGCTTCTTTTAAGCCCAAACACTCAGGGAAGACCCATGGATCACCCCTTCCCAGCACAGGGGAGCAGGGCTCGGCGCTGCCTCTGGCAGGCAGCAACAGGCAGATGCTGAGAGCCATTTTTACTGTCTTGACGTCTCCCATTGCTTTTTACAGCTTGTTTCCCAATTATCACATGGTTTAATCATTGAGGACTTGTTGGGTTTCAATAAATTCACCTGAAATACAATTTTTGCTTCACGCAGGGCACTGGAAGTGATTTTGGTCCTCCACAGGAAGACCTGAAGATGCATCATTCAAGTCTAGAACCTCACTGCAGTATTTTCTCATCTCTTTTTCTGCTCAGACTGGTATGACAAGATAACTGATGGGGTTTTCTCCCCCATGGGGCTGGATGGAAGAGGAAAAGGTACCAGCAAGATGTAAATTTAAATCATCTCTTGATTAGAAACGTGCTAAAGGAAGAGCGAAGATTCCCGCGGCGGTGATCTTTGGGATGTACTACATGTGTACGTTATCCATGGTGAAGAAGAAACGGTGACTCCCATGGAAAGCCTTTGCTTCCTTCAGATGGAGTTTGCAGCAGAGCCTGTTGGAGAGCCAGAGTTTGATGGAAGGACTTTGCTGTGGCTGATGCGGCTGCCCATGAGGTGTCCCCATCCGCCCCATGCTGGGAGCTGAGTCACACAGGGTACAGGCGTTAAGATGTGTTCTGGCACGGTGTGCATCTCGAGAGTTCAAGTGTCCCCAGGAGAGCTGCTCCTCCGGTCCTATCTTGATGGCTGGGGCAGCCTCAACACCCACTTCAGGGGTTCATCCATTGGGCTAGGCTGGAGGCAAACTGCCCTGCTCTGTACCAGATGAAGACCCAGATCCCTTGTGCTCTGCTTGGAGAAGATCCCGTGCACCACGGGGTCTCCAAGTGGTGGAAAGGGTCTTTCCATCATAGGGGTCTGCTGCCTCACAAGCTCTAGCCAGTGCTGCCGCAGCCTGCCCACAGCATCCTGATATCCCTAAGCCTGCCCATCCATGCTGCTCCTCGCTGTGATGCCAGCACAGGGCTGGGAAGCTGCTGCCAGGCCCAGGACAGATTCCCCCCAGGTCTCTCCATAGGGAATTCTGCCTTTTTCTTTATGCTTTCATTACAAGAAATAGAGACATTTCCTCCCGCAGATCTGCCTGTGACTGCATCAGCATTTCTCCATGTGGTGGCTCCGATGCTCTCCCCCATCCCAGCTGCCTTCCTTTCCCAGGGACATGGTGGAGCCCGACCGGCTGCAGCCGATGCAGAAAGTATGGCTTTGCTTCACTTCCCAAATCCTCAGGGGCTCATTGCTTAAAATCCATCTGTGGTTGTCCACAAACGAGCCCAAGGAGGGACCAGCCGCATTCCAGCAGCTTTAAGGTGAACAGTAGGGACATGGGCTGCTGCTCAGGGATGGGTTCACCACAAGTGGCCACAGCTCCTTTTCCACACACTGTCAGAGCATCAAACCCTGCGGCTCTCCCAACATGCAGCAGCCTGAGCAGCCTCTCACCAAGTGCTGCCAAAGGCTTTGGCCGCATCCCTGCCGCATCCTTCAGGACCACACAGCCAAAGGCCTCACAGACAGAAACAAACCCACATCTGAACAGAGAAACCCATAACAAACACATTGTTATAGACCCCAGCACATTTGTTTGTCCCTGAGCCCACGCTGTAGTTTCCCCCTTTGCAAGCTGAGAAAGCAAGCCTCATCCTAGCCGCTCAAGCAGGACACCAGCCCAAGGGCATCCCTACCAGCCAACACAGTGTCTGCCTCCTCTTCCCATTGGGAGCATCACACAGCAAGTCACAAACTGAAAACACTGGGTGCAAAAAGACCCCAGCAAACCCCTAAACCCCACAGCCCAAAGCAGCCCTCTGAACACTCGCACTGTGTTGTGACACATCTACACGTGCACATATGTGCACACACGGAAGTTGTCCGTTTTTAAGCACCTTTTGTTTAAGATTTGAGGAGGTTTGCAACCTCAGCGTAAAGGGGGTTTCTTGCTCTGGTAACACTGGGAAGCACGTTCGGTCTTGTGCTCACTGTTGGGCAGGAGAGGAGCATTGCAGGGATGAACACAGCTTTGCCACAGCATAGGAAGGGTTGGTCACTGGTGGGTGGACAGCCTCTTTGCATGGGGTTGATAGGTGATTACTGGATGTTAATACACAACCAAGTGTGCCAACAACAGGGGGGGTCTCAGGTGTCAATCTACGCCGTGGTAATTGCACTCCATTGACCTCCAGGACTCTGGATTAACCTGTTCATTAAAACATGATTAATATTTATTTATCCTTGATAAACATACTCTTGATATAAAGTGTGGTACTAGTTCTGCTGCACTTCCTGGGCCGGCTGGGCACAGCGTGATGGAAGATGTCTCAGATTGGCATGGAAAGAAGAAAGGGAAAGAGAACAGTTTGCATTTGCTTCTGGAAACGAGGACGGAATAACAGCATCAGCTGTTTGAAATGGGTGCTGGGGCCACAACAGCACTGAGCCCCCGGCAGCACAGCCAAGGGGCTCCGGCTCACAATGGATGAGCAGGATGCAGGGGAAGGTTTCCATGAGGGGGGTCTTCTATTGGGTACCATTAGTGAGCAGACTGATGGTCATGGGAAGGCCTGGTAGGACAGACCTGGCAGGATCCAGCCTTGCTGCTCCCAGCCCTGCAGCTGCAGAGGGGGTGATGGGGTCACAGTCAGCCTCTGGTGCCCTAGCATTCCAGACGGACCAGTGGCATCTCGGACGCAATGGAGTGCGGGCTGGGAGGCAGGTCATTGCTTGGCTTGTCCGCTTCTTGATGTACATTTGGGCTAGAGAAAAGATGCTTCCTCTAACGCTGTTGCCCCATGGCCACAGTGATGCGGGAAGGAGCAGCAGAAGCAGCACCTCATCCTGAGAGCCTGGCCTCAGCCCCTGCTTGTCTTCACAAGCACCTATGCCAGCATCCACGCTCCCAGTTCATACCAGGCGTCAATTCAAGGGGGGAAAAAGGCCTTTAATGTGAAGCCCAGGAAGCCAAAGGATATAAACCTTCCCGCCGAGTCAAGGAGTCATCAGTCCGATGGGAAAACACCAGAAAGAGGGCAATCTCCAACGTGGTCTTAGGCTCAACGGCGAGGGCCGGTGAGTGTGGCCACAGCCCAGGCTCCAGGTACAGAGCTGGGGCTGGTGCTCCTCAAAGGGTGCATTTCAGTTTTAATCTCATTCAAAAATGAATAAATATCAGCTGTTTGAGGCTGGGTTCACCACAACCCTTTCCACCTCGGTCCAATGCTGATCTTGAGGGATATATAACATGATGAACGGCAGAAACTCACGTGAAATCAGCATGTCAGGGGGCAGGGGAAAGGGGATAAGGGGTTTTTCTTGTCTCAGAGGGTGGGAAGCCAGGCTGTGAGCTGGTTCTGAGCAGGACGGATGGCCAGAGCTTCCCCAGTGCATGGAGTACAAACCAGTCCCTAAAGGGAAGGAGTTGAGGGGAGAAAGAACAAACTTCTGCTGAGTTTGGAGCCACCTCAGCTGGTGCTGGAGGCAGTGAAAAGTCCGGACCATGTCGTTTGAAGGGCAGAATGAGTCCATCATGGGGAGGGATTTGCATTACAAACCAGTGCTGCTCACAATGGAATTTGTCCCTCCCCATGGGAAAGGATGCACTTTTTAGTCCAAGGGGGGAAGACGTTCTTATTGCAGCTCCACTGCAGCAACCCTCTCGCCCGGCCCCACTGCCAGGGCCTGCCCCATCCTGTCTCTTAGCAGCTGCTCCCAGGTCCACCTTCAGCCTTACTTCAGCCTCTTCCCTCGGGCCTCCTCTTCATCATCCCTTCACCACCAGCTTTGACGTGCTTTTGCCACCTTGGGGAAGCTGCACGGGTCCCTGCCTTGATCCCCTCCAGGGATTGAGCAGCCAATGCTCCTTGGCTTATACCTCTTCCAAGTATAAAGGTACACAGGGAAATACATCCATACCCATGTATGTTTATAGCTGCGCTTCGGGCACACGAGTGGCTCCAGGAGGAAGGAGCTCACCAGGATGAGGCACCCAGCAGCTCGGCAGGACCACCAGCCATGGTGATGCTACCACTGGCCCTGGGCTGGATGCCCGCCCCACAGCGCGGTGGCCGAGGGCTCCGACGAGGTGCTGGGACGGTGCTTTGGTTCCTGAGATTGCTTTAAGGTTGTCTTTAAAAAACCCCACGAGGCACCAGGAGCTGCCCGATGACCCTGCCAAGGCTTCCATCAGCGCTTCAGCAAGGACCAGCAATGCGGTCTTATCACTGTAAAAGTGTAGGTAAGAAATGGAGGAGGCAGGGGGGGTATTTGCTGGTTTCAGGGGGGAGGAAGCATTGTTTAGTGTCATTGAGGAGATTTTCCTAAAAACTCCCAAATCTCATTGTTTCATTGCTCTTTTCATGCTATCTCTGCTCGTGACATCCTGGTTTATGTGGAGTCATGACGTCCAGAAGGAAGGCACTGATGTCACAGGCTCATCAGGACAAACTTCAACGCAGGGAATCTCACCAGGAATACCCAATTCCCACATGAAGGCTGGCACAGCCGCGAGATGGAGCGGACAACGCAGCCCTCCATGCTGGAGCTGCGGCGCTGCGGGTGAAGGGCGCGGGGATGAAGATGAGGAAGATGCTGAGCGGAGGCCTGGGTGTGCAGAGGGATGTGTGTGGGGGTGATGGAGTGGAACCGCAGCCCGGCTGCACTGCGGTGCCGGTGCCGGGCATCCCGGCGAGGTCAGTAGTTGCAGTGGCGCTGGCAGGGTTGGTGGACGAAGGTGCCGACGTGCTGCTTGGCGCGGCGCAGCGGGCGCTGGCACGCGCGGTTCTGCCGCTGCAGTGCCTTCTGGCTCAGCCGGTGCTTCTCGGCCAGCTGCTTGGCTCGCTGCACCCGCCGAGCCTGACCCACCTTCTCCAGGATGGCAGCTTTCACCGAGAGCGACCTGCTGTGGTGTGGAATGTGCCGCTCCAACCGTGGCTCCGGCACCTCCCTGCGGGGAAAGGGGCGGTCAATGGAACCCCGGCATTGATGATCCGACCCTTTCCCCAGCGTCCCCCCAGGATGGACCCCGCCGCCTCCCGCCCCGGTCAGGATACCCGGGATAAACCCCAGACATCACCTGGAATGGAGCCATCCATCCCCACCATCCTCACACTGCCCAGTTCCTCCAAGCCCAACCCTCTAAGTCCCCATTTCCAGGCCATTTGTGACCCGTTTGGTCTCCGAGCCCTTTTCCACCCTTTTTCTGCACCCTCTGCATTGAGATTCCTCAGACTCTCTTGAGCTCGAGCTGTGGCATTCAGGGGAACTGTACAAAGGGAGAAGTTCTGGAGGAAAGATGTCCCCCGGCCTGATGGAGATTCACCCTGAATCATCCCTCCTCCTCTGCCCCAGCAAGGGGCTCCCGGGATAGACATTGGAGGTCTGGGGGGCTATGGGGACCCCACAGCACAGTGGGACCCCACAATCACTGGCAGCAGGATGGCCAAGGCAGCATCAGCACACGCGGCCATCCCAGGAGACCCTGCTTGGGGCAGTGGAGGGGAAACGCAGCCCCTCTCCACCATAGCACAGTGATAGCTCATGACCCACCACCCACAGCCACCTCACTATGGCGCTGAGACCCCCTTAGCAGGGTATTTCAGGACACAGAGGCTGTCATCCTCGCACAGGCACGCAGGGTGCACCCTGAGGTGGGACATGGTGACACGGAGATTCCCCCACAGTTCCACTCCCGATCATACACAGTGATGTGTGACACCAGGGCTGACCGTGCACTCGTGTCCCCTGGCGCCAGCATCCCCAGGTGAGCACCCTCGAGCTATACTCACTCAGCAGCATCATCCTCAGGGCCCTCCCCGTCCACCTCGAGGGTGCTGGTGACATAGACAGACATGCTGGGATGCTCGATGAGCAGATCCTCCATGGGGCTGCTCCCCACGCCGTCGGGGCCGGGCTCCTCTGCAGTAAAACAGGGGGGAGGGGTGACAAACCAACTCTCGTCCATCAAGCAGGGACCGGGGGGAGCCGGGGGAGCGGTGGGAGGTGGTGATGGACCGGGGGGAGCCGGGCGGGATCGCGCCGAGCGCCCGGTGCCACCAGCACCAACTCTCCGGGCTGCACCGGGGCGGGCACGGCTGCCTGGGGGTGGCGGGGGTGCAGAGCCATGCGGGGCACAGCGGGGACACACACACATACCATGTACAGTGGGGAGGGGAGGGGGGAGAGAAAGGGGCATCGTTAGTGCAAGAGACACCCCACTGCCATCCCCACCGCTGCGGACAGGCACGGTGTCAATGGGGCCTTCATGGGGAGGGACACATCAGCAGAGCCCCCACTGCACCCTCTGCACTGGGGAGACTGCTGGTGCTGTGGGATGTGGCTTTGCTAAGCCAGAAGGCAATGGAAATCGTAGAATCGGAGGATCAAGCACAGCCTGGTTTGTGTTGGAAGGGACTTAAAGCTCATCCAGCTCCAACCCCTGCCATGGGCACGGACACCTTCCATCAGAGCAGGGTGCTCCATGCCACATCCAACCTGGCCTCTGGGTACCCTGTGCCATGGAGGAATTCCTCCCTAACATCCAGTCTAAATCTCCTCTCTTTCACCTTGAAGTCTTCACCCCTCGTCCTGTCATGTCTTTGTGAAAAGTCCCTCTCCAGATTTCTGGGAGAAACAGATCTCTTTATGCAGTTTAACCAAAAACCGCAGAAACAGCAGAGTTTTACTGCGGTGATTTTATTTTACCCCTTCTCAAGAGGAAGGAGAAATTCAGCCCCCACAAAACACCGCTTCAGCCCCTTCTTATGGCCCTGGAACCAGGCTGTGCCCCCAAGAGGAACAGCAGCCTGCCTGCACTCACTGACACCCCCCAGCACTTTGCAGATGTGGAAACCAAACACACACAGAGGAGAAAACAGTTCACACCTTTTCTTCTGGAGGGAACCAGGGAACACATCCTTCAGCAAAGGTTCTCACCACACCTTCAGCATCAGTCCATAAGGGGCCAAAGTTGGAGTGGGTGATCCAGGAGCTGCCCCAGCTTTCCTTTACCTTCCCTTCCTGGCAAAGGTGTTGGGCTGGTGCCTTTCTGGGCTGCCTGTGCTTGGAATTACTGGTTAGGTTATAGGAAGGGAGCCTGCACCTAATGTTGGGCTCATGAGGGTATCCATGCCTGTGCCCACCCTCATTAGGAGAACTCAAGGAACATGGTCTCAGGGAGGGGACACAGTGTAGTATATCCATGGACACATAGGACCCTGCAGTAGGTGAGGGTGCAGGAGAAATCAGGTCAATCATAGGATCATGGAGTGGTTGTTTGGAAAGGACCTTAAGCTCATCCAGCACCAACCCCTGCCATGGGCACGGACACCTTCCACTAGAGCAGCTTGCTCCGAGCCCCGTCCAACCTGACAGGGATGGGGCAGCCCCAGCTTCTCTGGGCAGTGAATATGTCCTTATGGTGGAGAAACAGTGCACGGAGCACGGGGCCAGCATTCCCCACCCGCCTGTCCCCAGCTCCTCCTGCAGACGATGCCCCAGCCCGGGGCTTAGGGCAGGCTGCAATTAGC
Source organism: Forpus xanthops (assembly GCA_032466535.1). Taxonomy (NCBI): domain Eukaryota; kingdom Metazoa; phylum Chordata; class Aves; order Psittaciformes; family Psittacidae; genus Forpus; species Forpus xanthops. The sequence goes on from JASSUY010029830.1 coordinate 55,046, forward strand.
CTTGCGAACACGAGAGCATCTTTCCTCAGGTCAATGGATATCACGCTATTAATAGTTGTTGACATTCCAGGCTGGAGATTATTTGTCAGCCTGGAGACAGCCATTGAGCCCAGCTGGAGCATTCCTGGTCCAGCAGTGCTCCTGCAACAGGGAAGCAGGGGACCAAGCACGACTGAACCCTGTCCCACCATCCCTGGCAACCCATCCCCTTCCTTTGCCAAGGCAGGTTTCAATGTCACAAGGAATACTTCGGCATCCTGAAATCCCCGGCTTACTCACAGCCGTGCTTCTTAAGCACAGGGAAATGGTCTTTGCTCTGTCCCTGCGTGCTGAGTAGAGCGAGTCTGGGTAACGGGACAAAGGGAACATCCAAAATAGCCCTGGGATCTGTGGTTAATTCAGGTGCATTTTGCAACACATGGCTCAAAGACCTGGCTGAGAGGGAATGAGTCTAGAGGCCCATTAGGCTGGGAGTGCCTTGCAGAGGCGCTTGTCAGCTGCTGTGGCTCAAAGGTGAAGGATGAGGGCTGGAGCCAGCGGGTTTGGGTTGCAAAGTGCTTTGCATAACTCCAGCCTCAGAAATAGAGCTGAAATAAATCATTCCTTCAGCAGACAGGGAATGCCACGGGGGGAAAGGCAGCAGCAGGGCTGGTGGGGATTAGCAGGGGGTGGTGCACCCCAGGCAGTCACACTGCTGAAAGGCATTCTGCACCGACAGCCTGCAACCGACTGGGAAAGAGAAGGGAGCCTTTTGTCCCAGCGGCATCCCTGCATCCCTGCTGGGCGGGCGGCAGTGTCGGACCCAGGGATCAGGGCACAGCCCAGCTTTGTCTGGGGAAACTCCTGGCTCCTTCTGCGTGCTTTGGGCACACTGCAGCCGTTGCCAGCTGGCCCAGGCATGAGGCAGCTGCGTGCGAGTGGTTCCAGGGACCTCCTTCCAACCATCCTCCTCCTGTGTCACTGCTGTGACCCCCCCAGGGCAGCCCAATGGACGGGGAATCCTCAGTGGCTGCCATCCACCTCCACCAGCCACAGTGCTCCCAGCAGGCATGGGGCTGTCACTGTCCCCATCCCAGGCTTGCCTGTGCTCCGGTCCCCTCTCCATCTTACTGCACGGGGAAAACCCTAACAAATGACTTGTATCATGGAAACCAGCTCTGCTCAGTGGGCAGGGGACAGGCACAGAACATCTGATGGGAGAACAAATGCCTGCAAGAGGGAAGACAAAACTCTCCTCCTGAACCTGCAGGACACATTTGTGGTCCCCTGGGCACCACAACCAACCAGAGGCTGCAAAAGCAGACCGTGGCCATTGAGGATCTGCACAGGCAGGCTTGTTTGTCTAAGTTTGCTGCTTGATTTGCAAGCAAAAGGTCATAAAATCATCACTGCACTTGGTTGAGTCATCAACCCTACAATAGAAATGCCAAGGTCTTAATAGAGCTGGAGAAGCTTTGCACACAAGGAATCTGATCTGCTTGGCTGGTGTCAAAGGGGACTCAGGGTGGATGATGCCGTCCCTGGGAACAGGGAGCCCCTGAGACTTTGTGCCAAACACCCCTTGTCTGAGTGCTGCTGGAATGGGCCCTAGGAACGATTTGGAAAGATGATCCCTTTGGAGATGGGATTTGCTCCTCCAATGGATGCAAATAACCCAAACACAGCCAGATTGCTGCGGCACATCCCCAACTGGAGCCCCATGGTCCCCACCAGCACCCTGGGACCACGGTTTTCCTCTGGGAACAGGCTCCCGATTAGGTTTTGGCATGGGCATTGCAAGTGGAATCACAGAATAGTTAGGGTTGGAAAGGACCTTAAGATCATCCAGCTCCAACCCCCTGCCATGGGCAGGGACACCTCCCACTAAACCATGTCACCCAAGGCTCTGTCCAACCCGGCCTTGAATACTGCCAGGGATGGAACTTTCACAGCTTCCCTGGGCCAACCCATTCCAGTGCCTCATCACCCTTTCTTCCTCATATCCAATCTAAACTTCCCTTGCCAAGCCCAGCTCCTCATGACAAAGTGCTGCTCACAGCAACCACAGGGCTGGGCGACCATGGGAAGAAGGATGAACAGAGCTGAGCACACATGGTGGAAGCTCCTCTGCTGCCATCTCCAAAGGTTTTCCCAGCTCCAGAGAGCCACAGTGCAGCAGAGGCTGCGGGAAGCCAGTCCCCTCTGCTTTCCTCACCTGCAAGGTCAATTATGAGCCAGCCATCCTCCCCCTCCTCCTCCTCAACAAAGGGTTTGGGCTCCTCAAGGCCTTCTGGAGTGCTGCTGTCACTGAAGAAGAGGCTGGTGAGACGCTGAAACATGGTGGGGAGAGGTCCCGTAGGATGGACGGTGAGTTAGGGCTCCTGCTGGGCACTGCGTGGCAATGGGAGCAGTGGGCAGAGTGGGTTAAAACAGCACTCGAGGTCTCGGTGAAGGTGGAGATCCTTCGCTGCTGGGGAAGTAACTGAGTTAAGGGGTGTGCAGTGCACTTCTGAGGTTCTTCACTTGGCTTCAGTGCCTGTAAAAGGGAAAGGAAACAGAATAATGCCTTTGGAGCGGTTGGCAGCGTGGTTTCCTGTATCCCGGGGGCTCCAACGGGCTGCAGGGGGGGGCTGAAGGGCTGCGTGCCTGCACCCCACACTGAGCCCCACATTCCATCCTCTTCCTCATGAGCAGTGGGTCCTAAGGGACCCATCTGCTGGAGCTGGCAGGGCACTGCTTTATCCCTGGGGAAACACATTCCTGCCCAGCTCAGGGGGAGCTCTGGAGTCACTGCAGAGCTCTCAGAGTGGCACAGACAGCAGCTCCGTGCTATTTGTGGAGAGAAAATGCTTTTTTGGTCCAGAGACATTAAAGGGCATTAAAATGCCATCAAGAGCCAGATGCAGGGAGAGGGCAGAGCGGTGTGCTGCCTTGCCTGGCACACAGCCTTGGATGCATTCAGAGGGCAGAACCCATCATGGCTCTGTCAACCAAGGTGGTGTAGAGCCTGTAAGAGGCCCTGGACCCTGGTGAAGCTCCAGCTGCTCTGGGCAACACGGAATAGGAAGGGTGCAGGGAGATGCAGGGCAGACCTCACAGCTACAGGCATGCCTGCCTCCAGATCCCAGTGCTCAGTGCCCACTCCCTGCAGGATAGCAGCCCCGCACTGCTGTGGTTCATCCTTCCACTCCTCACACCCTGCACCCGGATCCAAGCTGGGACCTGCTGGGATGCTGCATTCAAAACGGGCTTGGCTGAGACTCACAGAGCCCTCACCACAATGAGGGCTCCTGCTCTGTGTCCTATGAAGGTCCCTGGCTTCCCCTGGAAGCACCAAGCAGAGGGGTTTGGGGCACTGAGATGTGACAGAGCCATTTCTCTGACTGCTAAGGCATCTCACACCTCCCTGTCCCCCATCACCACCGCATCCATAGCAAAGCCATGGCCTTTCTGTTACCCTCCAGCACCCCCAAGCATTAAATTATCCAGAACTCCCCTTTCCTGGAGCACTAAAGCACACTAATACAAGGCAGGGAAACAACACGAAGAGGGGCTGATATCCAGCTGGGCAGCAAACGGAAACTGGTCCATTGGGCTCTCTCATGTGCTCTGAGCTGAGCACAGCAGGGATTTCCCTCCCATGGGATCCGTGCGTGCATCCATCCTTCCCAGGGCCAGGCTGGCAAAGCACACCCAGGGCAGCCCTGAAGGCTGCATTACACACCAGTTCTCTGCCTGCAGACTGAAATCTGGCATCTGCCTGCAGCAGTTGTCTATTTAGTAGCTGTCTTGTTATATTATATTAGTACATTTATTAAGCATCTCATTGTGGCAGAAACCTCACTGCTCCAGGTACCTGCTGGTGATGTCTCAGGGCTGCCTGCCCTTTGCTTGCCCCCAGGCAGAGGGGCAGGAAGCACCCAGCAGCCCATAGCAGGCACAGGGGAGCTCCAGTCCCCCAGGGCCACCGTGGCCCTATCCCAGCGCAAGGCCAGGAGCAGGTTCGTATGTTTTCCAAGCTGGAGCAGCTCTGCCTGCAGCATTCCAAGGCCCAATGTCACCGTGCAGCTCCTCAGGGTGACAACCAGGGTGAAGGGGGGTGAGGACAGCACAGCATCCTGTGCTGACACACAGGGGACAGGAGGATGCTGTGGCTCCAGCCTGGCTGCAAGGGGAGGGTCACCCAGAGAAGCACCCAAGCACTTACCATAGGCTGAGGTCTGAACTAGATGGGGATTTTCCCTGTTGCCTCAGCAAAGCCAGCCCAGAATGAGCTCGCTGCCGTTCTGCTGGCTCAGCACACACAGCCCTGCTGAAGCACCCTCTCTGGATGGTACCCGAGCGCTGCCCTCCGCTCTGCTTGCCAAGCCCCCAGCAAGGAGCACATCCTCGAGCGAGTTCAAAGCCAAAAGAGATGACACAGGATGGAGAGCAGGAAACCTCTCGTCTTCATTTTGTTCAAACATGAGAGCAGCATTCAGCAGACCGGAGCATGCATTTGTTCTCCCCCTTCTGCTCCCCTCAGGAGCAGCACCAATTCCCCAGCACCCACCTGCTTAGAGACTTAGTGCCCCCAACAATTACAGGGTGCAGCAACAGGAGTGTCTGGAGCTGAAGTGTCCGGGCTCCACAGGCGCCCACCCTAACCTGCAGACAGCTTTCCTGATGGCACAAGACACAGCACATACTATTAGTTTCAGTTGTCCCATCTCCCACAGTTAACTTCATTCTCCTTACTGCTGTAATTAAAGGTTCTGGGATAACCACACTCATGGTGATGGGCTGTCAGGGGCCATCCTGCTCCAGAGCAAAACCACAGCATGTCCAGAGGGCTGGGGTGAAGGGAAGGGGCTCCCAGGGAGCTGTCATCACTCCAGGGACAGCAGGAATGAGCATAAAGCTCCCCCAAGAGCCAAGGTTGAGATGGATCCTTTTAAAGGATCATTCCACAGAGAATGTAAATAAGCCACCAGCTATTCCCCTCTCCATGCCAGGGGATGTGGGCATGGGGGTCCATGCTCCCCTGGCTAGGTGGACAGATGTTGCAGGATCATCCCCTTGGATGAAGCAAGTCTGCCTTACCCCATAAGCTCCCACTGCCTAATGGACATTGTGATGCTCCACAGGATCTTGGGGAGGTCGTTTTGCTGTGAGAACAACCATGGCTTGGTGGCAGCACAGACAGGGCTGGCCAACCCAGCGTCCTGAACCGTGATCCTCATGGAATGCAGCCCAGGGCTGCTTGGCCACACTGTGCCTTGGCTCTCTGTCCTGGCGGGAGCAGGAGCTGGGCAGAGGGACAGACAGCACCAGCAGGCAGCCTCATGGGGAGAGCAAAGGCTTCCCAGGAGCTGGAGCAGCTCTGCCTTCAGGATCAAACCTGTGGGTGGAGGCGGGAGCTTGATCCTGGCAAGTGAGGACCAAATGGAGCTTTAGTCCTCACCTTCACTTTACCCTGTTTGCCCTGGAATCCTCAGCAGCGCTGGGTTAAAGGGGCAGGATCAGGCTCTTATTGCCAAGGTGCACCCTCACGAGCTTATGAAGGACACCAAGTGGAGTGGTGCAGCAACCAGATGTCACTGCCAGCACAAGGGGACACCCCAGGAGGTAACACTTAACTTGAGGACAGAGGAGTTTCTTAAGTTTCTCAGGATCCCTCCAGGAAGCCCAACAGCCTTTTCAAACCAGCCACAGGGTATGGAATATTAGAAGCAGGAGTAAGGAAGCCAGAATGCATTGAGTTATTTTCTCCCCCCTTCAGAAACCTCGACACAATAATTAGTTTTCTGAGTCACCCTCACTACAAATAACCCCAGGAGCTAAGAATAGGCGAAAGGCTGGGCAGGATGTGCCAGGAGCTTGCCGGGGCAGGAGCCACAGCTTTGCAGGACTGGCAGCTCCCAAAAGTCACCGGCTGCAAGGACAACAGCAGCTCTGCTTGGAAATGGCAACAGGCTCTCTGAACCTTGCCATAAATACGTGGTGGCAGGAGGGATGCTGCTGACAGTGGCAGGAGTGGGTCCTTCCTCAGCAGGGCTAAGAATACCGCAACACAGTCATCCCAGTAGGCGTTGGAGGTAGGAATCAGGTGCCTCCATCCAGCCCACTGGGGAAATGTCATTTTCAACTCATTTTACCTAAATTAGACAAATGTTTCACAGGCTGCTCTCACAGAATCCTCAACCTGGCACAGAGCGAAGGAGCAGCTCCACAGCCTGCTCATCACCCGAGAATGATCAGTGAAGCATCCCTGTGCTGTCCTCTGTCCACCTCCATCAAGGAGGGACCTGAGGTGGCAGAGGCCAACCCACGACAGTTCAGCAAGACTGGATTAATGAATTTGGTCACTCGACAACTGCACTACAGCTTCTGCTGATCCCATTGCTTCACCTCATTCACAGAGCTCCCTGGGGAAGCTGCTGCTGGCATGGACAGACTGAGTCCAGCAAATCAGAGGTTGATCCACAGCCAGAGCCTCTTGCACCACAGAGCAGGGAAGTGAAGGGGGAGAAGAAACTAACCCACCTCTTTATCAACAGGCTCTTCTCATCAATGGCAGATAACACCAGCACCTGAAGGACTATCCTCAGCTAATCCAGCAGCTCAGTGTGGACTGGAGTCCCCATGTGCTCCCCCCTTTAAGGAGGAGGATGTGGGGGTCTTTTCCTGGTGCTGGTGTCCCCACGTGCACCAGCTCCCTTGTGTAACTGCTACAGAGAGGTCCTTGCCCCAAGGACAAACCCAACCTCCTGCTATTTGATGTCGTCACACAGAACCCTGGAAAATCTGGCAGTGGCTGCAGGATCCGAGCAGCCAGGACACTTTCATGAGCAGTCCTACCAGATTTTAGGAGCCTCCTCTCTGGGATGCTCTAGGTGAAGCATCCCAAGGGCCATAATCCTCGAGAGGAGAGCAGCCCCAACATCACACCCTCCATAGGTCACAGAAGGCTGAATGCTAACTGCCAAGTTGGACTTTGATCCTGCAGGAACCCCGAGCTCCCCACCAGCTCCTCCTGAGCCTGCCCAGGGCCACGTGTACACTGGGGTGAGACCTTGCTCATGGTGCAGCTCTTGGATAAGAATTCACATCTCAGGTCTTTCCAGTCCTGCTATGAGCAGGCATTATCAGTTTATCCTCCTATATTCCATTATGTTTTCCCTTTTGTGTTCAGCCAGATAAGCACCGATTTGATACAATGGGTTCCTAATGGTGACAGCGAGCTACAGCACAAAGCCTTTGTCTTTTGCTTTGGATATTTTCTTTGGAGAAGGAAGTGGGAATATAAAAGGGAAGATTTATTTTAGAGCAAAAAGAATTGTCCTTGGCACTTTGCAGACGAAGCCTGGTGGGAAAGAAGGTACAGCATGGTCCTGTACTGGGGCCCAGCACCTGTTTGTGGGATGGTTTTCTATCCCAGCAAAGCCTGGGCCAAATCAGTGACAGCCCCATGGCATCCACCCAACCTCATGGGTGCCACTGTCAGCAGTGGGTGTTGCTGGTCCAAAGGTGGGGAATTTAAGCCAATATTTTGGGAGCCAGCACCTTTGCTCAGGCTCTCTGGGCAGCGGTGTATCTCCCCTGAACACTCAAGACATAAGGATAAATGTACAAAAGCATTACAAAACCACTAACGCCCTTTTTAGCCTGTTTCGGCAGTTACACTCCACAGAGTCCAAGTTTCTGAGCTGCCCAGTCCTGAGCAGGTTTAGCACCCAGGGCCCTCGAGGCTCAGCCAAGCCACCGAGTTCCCAAGGCGAGCGGCACAAAATCCAGCAGGAAGTCGAGCTTTTAGAATTCCCAACGTTTTTGAGCTGTCCCAAAGCAGATGCACCCAGAGCAGGAACACCAGTAGGTGCCCCGGGTGGTACCCGATGTACTCAGCACCCCCAGGGCACAGTGGGATTTACAGGGGGAATAGGGATGGGAAGATGGAGGTAAATGGACGACACAACTGCAGGGATTTCTGCACTCTGTATCACACATTCCCTGTTTAAGAAGTCCCGTTTTTCACCCGAACGGCCCCTAATAGCCACGGGGAGAGCCCACGCGTTTGGTGCTGGCCCGGGCAAAGCTCCAGCCGAGACTCAAGGGGCGATAAACGCCGAGCAGCTGCGGGACACGGCGGGGATGGGGTAGAACGGACAACGGGAGGCGGAAGGGGCGCTGGGGAGGGGACCGAACACGGACCCCGGGGTCGGGGGGGAAGGACACATCGCAGCGAACCCACACCGCCATCGCAATCGCGGGTCACGGAGGGACAAACGCGCCCGGAACGCGGAGGGGGGGGGGGGGAGAGCATTATGACGTCTCAAAGTCATATGCAAATGAGGCATACGTCACCCTAGAGGAGCCAATGGGAGCGGAGACCAACCTCGAATCTTAATCCGCTGATGAAGAAACAAACAACGGGCGCGGGGGGGGGGGGGTGGGAATGGGACAACCACCCCGGTGGCCCCCCCCCCCCCCG
>JASSUY010029831.1:0-25000 GCA_032466535.1 Forpus xanthops
GAGCCAGGACGGTGCGGAGGGGTGGGCACCGGGCAGCGGCTGCTGCGTCCGACCGGGCCGGGAAGGGCCGGGGGCAGCCCCGCTCCGCCGCGTTCCTCTACGGGCGCCCAGGAGCAGAGCGGGACGAGCAGCGCCCTCAGCGCCCGGGGGGCACCGCTGCCCACCTGGCTCCGCCTCCCCTCCATTGCCCTCCTCCGCGCTGCCTCCTGTGCTCGGCTCGGTTTTCCCTCCCCTTTCGCTCATTCCTTTGTGTTCCCGGGGATTGGCAGGTTTTATTATTCCGCCTGAACAAGCCGCGGGCGGATTGGCTGCGGCGGGCTGACGGCGGGGCCGAGCTGGGGTGTAGTTGGGGTTCGGCTCTGTCAGTAACACATGTGTGAGGCGGCGGGGAGCGCACCGCGCGGCGCGCACACACACACCCGCACTCGCACACACCCGCACTCGCACAGGGGCCTCCTCCCGCGTCCCGCCAGCGCCGCCGCCGCCGCAGGATCCCCGCCCGGCCCCGGCTCCGCACCCGGCTCTCGCCCTGTCTGGAGGCGCGGCGGCGGGCCCGGGAGCCGCAACAGCCCGGCGGAGCGGCGGAGGTGGAGGGGGGAGCGGTACAAAGTGAAGCCACATTGCCAAACTTGCCCGGCGATTGCAGCAGCGAGCGGCGGCGGCGCCCTGCGTGTGCGGCTCGGAGGCTGAGCGCTGCGGCTCCGCTCCCGGGCACCGTGAGCTGCAGGACGGACCCGGGCGGACGCCTCTCATAGAGATAGCTGTATTTTTCCAGCCCCGGCTGCCCCTTGCCGGGCGGTGGGGGGGGGGGGCTGCGTCCAGCGCTCCCGCAAGCCAGAGGGAGGCCGAGCGCTGCGCTTGTTTCTGTGCAAGGAGACCTTCTCAGGCACCCCGAGCGGCGTTGCTCCCCGGCCTTTTGCAATATAGAGGGGAAGCAGGTAAGAAGTGTCGGTCGTTACCCCTTGTTTTCCAGCGTACGTGAGCGCGGTCGCATGCCCGCCCTGCCCGCCGCCGTCCCGCGCTGCCCGCAGCCGCGGAGGGGCGCGGAGCGGGGGGAGCCGCGGGCCACGGGCATTGTCGCGGTCCCCGCGTACAAAGCCTGGCGTCGGCTGCCGCTCAGGAAGGCTTTTCCTTCCTCCCCCGGCTCGAGCCGCCGCCTGGAAGGGCTCTGCTGCCGCGGCCGTGAATGGAAGGGACGGGGAGGGGGAAGGTTGGGGCACCCGCTACCCCCGTAGTAAACACTGTGCCGAAACAGTGGCAGAAAAGATCAAAGTGAGCTCTGTGTTTCTCTCCTCTCCAATTCCCTTCCTGCCCCCCACACGGTCTTTTGTTTCAATCCAAGAGAAATCCGGTGAATCACCTAATTAAAACCAAGACATGAATTAAGCATCCATTTTTGTACTACAAATTGCCAGCTCTCCGCTTGTCCCTCCCTTGGTCTCCATTAAAAAAACACCAGAGACGCTGTTAAAAGAGGGGGGGGTGGGAGGGGTGGGTGGGTTATTTTGCCTCTAGCTTCCAGCTCTGCTTTCTATTTCACTGACTCCTATCCCAGGACCTAAATTGCTTGGCTGTGTAATTACTAGAGTAAGCCTATTTAAGTTAAAAGCTTTCCCCCCCCAACTCTAAATGAAACTTGATGAGGGCCCGTCCTTAGTTATCAAGGGAGTCACTTTCTGGTCAGTCCTCTTGATTCATCTTTTTAGATTTAATCAGCATTAAGGTATTGCTTGTCCTTAAGAGCTTTAGCTTAATGGGGTTACTGGACGGTTTTCTCAGTGTAACGGTTCCCATTTTATATTTATATACATTTGCCTTCGACAAAGACGGGCTAAGGTGGTGGCATGGAGCCTTTCTCTTTCTTTTAAGAAATCCGAAGTGATTTAAAGCATAGGGAAACGGTTTAAAGACTCGGAGCAGGAAATGCAGATTCATTTAGGCGGTAGCTGGAAACTAACAAAAGGCAATTCCTTGAACAAATGCATCAGAAATCAATTTACATAAAGGTATATGATGCGTTCGGATAAATGCAATGCTAATGGCTTTTAGAGTGGTTTTCTTTCCAAAGTCTCGGGGTTTTTGTTACAGCTTAATTGGTGCAGTTCTTCTGGTTTATTGTGCGGTCACTGGACATACCTCCAGGTACTCTTTCTGAGCAAATGTGTGTTTGAAAGCGGCCTTAGGTTCTCCTCCTGCTGTCGCCGAGTTGGGCCGGTGGCAGGAAAAGTTCCTGCTCGCTGCTTTGGAGGTATCGCTCTGAAGGTCCTTAGCAGAGAGCCAGATGCCTCGGCATGAGCACGTACAGCTTACAGAGGACAAAGACAAAACACGCTGCTTAATTGGCAGTAAATAACTTGATCTTTTTATAGCGTAAGTGACTGGAGGAACACCGGCAGTTTATTGGGCTCTGGGTTGAAGGCAACAAATTAATCGGTTTAGAGTAAGCTTTATGAATTGATTCCCATATTATCTCCGGGTTGTCCTGCTCGCACGGAGCGTTCGTCAGAAAGTGAAAAACACCCGTGGTCGCAGTTTGGGCGGCCGGGGTGGCTCCAGCGGAGCGCTCCGGTTCTGCGGCTCTCCCCAGGCCAGGCAGCTTTTCCCGTTCCCCTATATCTATACATATAGATATATAGAGAGAGATTTGGAGTAACAAAGCCGTAGCGTTTAAACTGCTGATGGAGGGCAGCTCAGCGAGACAAAAGTTGAGTATGTTTGTGTAGGAAGTTAACAGGCGTCCTGAAGTTCAACGATCCATTAGTCGGGGCAATGTCCTCAGTCTGGAGTGTTTTCTCTGCGTGCTTTAATGTCCCCGACACAAACCCAAACGGAACGGCCCCCCCTTCCCGGCACGCCGCGGTGAGGCCGGCGGGTCCCGAGCCCCTCGCTGCCGCCCGGGGCCTGCCGCGGCTCTCAGACTGACAAACCAGTTTCACAACTCCCTGTTCTCGCTCGTCACGCACTTCTTCTTCCCATAAGCAACACAAACGCCGGGGCTGTGCCCGACTTGCGCCGCAGCTGCACCAGCCCGGAGCGCAGGGGCTCTGCGCCCGCCGGCTGCGGGCCCGCTCCGCGCAGCCCCGGCCCTCACCCGCCCGTGTCTCTCTCCGCAGGCCATGGTGAACCCCGGCGGCAGCTCGCAGCCGCCCCCGGTGACGGCGGGCTCCCTCTCGTGGAAGAGGTGCGCCGGCTGCGGGGGGAAGATCGCCGACCGCTTCCTGCTCTACGCCATGGACAGCTACTGGCACAGCCGCTGCCTCAAGTGCTCCTGCTGCCAGGCCCAGCTGGGGGACATCGGCACCTCCTGCTACACCAAGAGCGGCATGATCCTCTGCAGAAACGACTACATCAGGTGAGGAGAGGCGGCCGGGCAGCGCTCTCCCCTGCATCCCTGCCCTTTTTTACCCCTCCCTTTCTTCTCCCCTCTTCTTCCTCCTAACGGCTGGCGGTGGGTGCCCCGCTGGACAGAGGGGTGGGCTGGTGCAGGATGGGTCCTTCCTTAGGAGCAGGGAGACGTGCGGGTGAGGATGTCAGCGCCTAGCCCAGGGCACAGTTGGGACTGCCAAGTGGAGGGAAGAGTTGGGGGGCGGAACGACGACTGTAACTTTAAAGTGGTTTGTCAGCACAAAACAAGTCCTAACTAAAAATAAACAGCAATCAGAGAAGCTAAATTAATCTGCTTTGTTGTAGTGCTGAAGGAGAGGCGTGCATATCTGAACGGTAAATGTTAAAATCGTAGGGCTTAAATAAGGCAGTGGCAGAGGTGCTAAATAATGAAATGCCTGCCTTTAGTATCTGATTAATTATGATATTTACATAAGCACCTTTAAACTCCTTTGAGTGGAAACAGAATGACTCATTCTCTGTTCTCCTTGTGAAAGAGCTGATTAACCGTCAGTCGGAGGGCCACCGAGTCTACTTATAGCCAAAAGCAGTGGTGGTGGTTGTCTCCATGTTGCTACAGGGGAGTGTGGAACCGACGTTTTTCCTTAACTTCCAGTATAGAGAGTGCAGGGGATGGGAGCAGAGGGATGTGCTCTTGCCCTTTATTTCTTGTCTCTTTCGGTTTTCAAGCCATTTGCTTTAAATGGCGCAGATTTGGGTAGGGGGAACTAAGCCTGATTAATCTCACATCTGTTGGGGTACAGTGGGATTACGCAGAGTATCCCTTCCAACAAGTTCCCAATATAATTAATAGGAAGAATTCATGAGGTCAGGTGCCCGTGCGATCTTTTCAGGTGAACTCAAGCTACTTAAACTCATTAATTTAAAAGGAAGCATTTTGAAGGATTACACATTTAATTTGAGTAAATGGTTTGATAGCCTGATGCACATGAATGCTTCAAGGAGGTGTTCTATTTCAACACGCAGTAATTAAAAAAGAACCCAAACCAACAAAAAAGCCCCATACCTTCCCGGCGTAACGCAGACGCTCGGTTAAAACAAACTCTGTTTTGTTGAAATGCTTCTGGCTCCTCACTTACAGTAAATGTCAAGAGTTAACCCAGGATTTTCCTTCTCCTCGATGGCCAAAAAGTTGTGCTTTTTGCCTTCCTTTCCAAAAGAGAAAAACAGCCACCCAATGTTATAGGTTTGCTCCTGTTGTGAAACTTGACTTCTGTTGGGGGAGATGGGGACTGAGCTGAAGGTGTGCAAATGCGTGTCAGCCTCCTTCCTGTCCAGGGATGGAGTTAAGGCTGAGTTACCCTGACAGTGCAGCGCCTGTCCTGATGCGTGGCTCTGTCAGTCAAGCAGAGGAAACAGCCTGCAGTGTCTTTGAGGAATGGGGGCTGCGGCTTTGATAGTTTTGGGCACGTTTTCAGAGAGAAATGCTAAGAAATCAGACACGAAGGGGGGTTAATGGTGCTTTTTGGTCATCATCCGAAGCAACAAGCCTAAGCCTGGCAGAACTGTAATTAAGTAGAGCAGAACGGTGTTAGGGAAAGAGTCGCGTTTGAAGTGGAAAAATTGACAGTACTGTTGAGATGCACTGAATAGTACAGATTCATCACTCGACCAACACCATCAAACAAACCCCCATGTCTGATTACTACTAATTAAAAAGAGAAGATGCGTCCACCGTGTCCCAGAGGCAAGTTCGGGCAGGCTTATCTCAGTCCTCTGGTTTTGTGTTGCCAAGAATTAATACTCGTTTATTTTAATGTAGGCGATTATGAATAGGATGCTTTATCAGATGAGGGGTTTGAATTGATCTCCCTGTTCTAGCGCCTGACTTCTCTTTAGATCTGTGTAATTTGACTTGCAAAAATAACTCTGGCAGATGCTTGCTGAAACTTGAACTGGACACCGTACACTCAAGGTGGGGTAGGGCGGCCTGGCCTGCCGCGCCTGAGCTAACTTGGAGCCTTTTCCTGATGGAAATGGACTTCACGAGCTTCCACATGGATCGCGCTGCGGGAGCGAGGCCCTCACTCGCCCGTTGGGCCCCGTTTGGTTGCGGAGGCGATGGCACCCGTTTGGCAGTGGGTCCCTGCGGTTCCCCTCTGCCATCCTCCGGGCTCCTGCTCCTCTGTGGGGCTTTTTTGGTGGCGCGTTCCCCTTCCCTCCGCCTGCCATGCAGGAGCCATGGGCGCGGTTGTTAATGGGAGGCGTGGGCACACCGCAAAATGGGGACGGGGATTGATGGCCCCGACGGGCACGACGTGAAAGGGACCCGACCGCTTCGGGCCGTTCATTAAGGAGCTTTTTAACCCGTCTGAGCCTGGCTGTGGGGCTCTGTTGTTTCAACAGCACAGACACCCCCACCCCCCCAGAAAAGGGACAGAAATAAAGGACGAACTGCGGCTTTCAGGGAAGCCAAGGTTCCTGGGAACACGGAGGGAGGCGAAAATCCCGGGCCCTTCCCCTCCCTCCCGAGGGCGAGCGCAGCGCTCGCAGGGAGGGGAGCAGAGCGGAGCCCTCCCAACCTTAGGATGCCAGATAAAGCAGCAGCGTGGCAGCGAATCCGCACAATTAAAAGCTTTAATTAGTGTCTCCTCCATTTTCTCTTAGTTCTGATAGGTTTTATCTAATGAGATCTGGTCCCTGGCTTAGATCTGCTCGGAATGACGTGTCCGAAATGAATGAGAGCCGCGTCGCAAACAAAACATTTAATTAACAAAATTGGCCTCTAAGAGCGAGCAGGGAGTGGTGGGGAAGGGGGGCCTGGGGGGGGGGGCTGCCCGGGCGCGTCTTAAAGGGGCAGCACCCGGACCCTCTGCGGGTGCGTGGGGCACCCCCCGTCCCGCAGTGCGAGGAGGGGCCGGCAGGCAGCGGGTTCATTTGCCTGGTAATCAGCGGCAAGCTGGTATATTCAGGGAATGCTGTCCCTTTAATTGAACAGGCTAGGTAATTAAATGGCACTTTTCCAATAGGACGTGCTAGGTAAATCTAATAGTTGGTTATTTAATATCACTTTGAAGTCTGCCCACTCAAGCACAATGACAGCACAGGAGCATGTGAACTATTAGCTAGGAGAGAAAAAAAACCACCAGGATCTCAAAAATTAATTAAATCGCATGCAATTTAGGGGGAACGTTTATCTTGATTTGTCATAACAGAATTAATTCAAGGCCTCCAATTCACTTGGGGGCAGATCTGTTACTCTGAATTAACCAAGCGTAATTTGGATGTTTTTTTTTTTCCCCTTTCCTTCCCCTTCTCTAATGCAGCACTTTCCATTATGCACAGCCCCCCTTTTAAGTATCAATAGCTTCTGGTGCTTTTAAGGTGCTTGGGCTCTAGTTATTCTGAAGTACCTTTAATGGACTTGGCTCCAGGCGTAATTTCTGTGTTGCCTTTCTTTGTTACATTTAATGTAGCTGGTGCAGAATGTAGATTAAACACAGGGAAGGTACAGAAACACCAATCGCTTCTGGATCAGTAGGTCTGGATGTGCATTTCTGTTCGCTAGGGCTTGGGTGGACGTTTGTGGGCACAGATGCTCACTGTGTTGTGCAGGAGTGGCAGCACTTCAGTCTGTCTGCAGTTTTGGAAGGAGCTGGAGCCTTGTGTTAGTTTAAGATGTGTTTCTGCTGGTACTGAATCCCGAGCAGCAAGGGGAAACAGGGCTGGAAAGGTTTCCTGCTGCTTCATTCCCGAAGTTCTCAAACCCAATGCACCCCAAAACCCAGGAGTGTTTTTGTGCCGGGGGTGTGGGGAATGCCGTGTTGGAACCACAGGGTGGTTAATTTAAGGTGGCTCAGTGAAATGCTGCTAAGTGCAGAAGAGCTGCCTTGTCTGCATAGGGAACCTCTTGATGTTTGTGATTGATTGCATTGCCCAAATGTTGAAATATTAATGACCTTCTTGGACTGAGGACCCAAAGAGGAAACTGAAACCAATTCTGTCATCACAATTAAAGAGTCCCCTGGCTTTAATTAGCCTGACCTGGGGTATCTCTACCCATTGCTGCAGTTAAAGAGAAAAGAGCCCATTAAAGTCCAGTCTGAGACCGATAGCTACTTAATTGAGCACCTAAAGCCTCGAGCCTTTTAAATCAAATACTGTCCTGGACAGTCCCCCTGGTTAGATAATTAGCTCTCCAGCCTCGCAGAAACCATGTGAACCAACTTTTTCAGTAAGGAATAGTGACTGTGGAAGACTTCCTTTACTGTGAAGGAGGAATAACCTTTTCTATAAAAGAGAAACCCTTTTTCCTGTTAATGGTATCCCAGACCAAAACCATTTGTAACAGCAGAGATGGAAAATAAGCTCCATTTTCCTGGTAAATAATGCAGAGCAGTGGAAGGGTATCCTGACTTTGCAGCTGAGTTTTAGGACTTTTAGTAGGAGATCCAGCTGAAGTGACTTCCCAAAACACAACTGTTTTGGGAACGTGCTTAGGGGAGCACCTAGGCTGTGTGGAAAGCCTCTGGATTAGTTTGAGTGCATTTATTAGAATTCACAGACATTCAAGGTGGAGGACCACTTCCAGCCAGAGAGAACCGAGCTGTGTAACAAAAGCATGCTTAATGAAGACAAGTAGTGCAGTGAGATCAGCGTTCTGAAGGCTATGTTGGGTGGTGCACGAGGGCTTGCCTGGTTCAGGTTCTCTCGGCCCAGTTGTGCGTTCCCCTGCAGTGGGTGGGTGACTCTTGTGTTTGGGTGACACCTTACCCCGCGTGTTTGGGGTCTTGGCTCTAGGAATGCCACCATGCCTCACCGCCTCTGCTCGCAGTGCTCCCCGTGTGCCTTGTGCCAACTTCATTCCCAGGAACAATGGAGGCAGGAGAACACGTACGGTAAAGCTCTGGAAGTCACCTCAGCACTCCCGTTGTGTAACTACTCCCGGCTGGCCCTGGTCTGGAAGATGCCCTACTACTGGGCCCTTAGTTTCCAGCCACTTCAGTCCCTTTGGCTGGAGGTCCTGGCAGTGCTTTAGTTGGGCTTTTCCTTTGTAGCCACTGTGATTCTGCAAGAACGTGTCAATGTGTCGTGGATCTCAGACTAATTAGTTTTGAAATGGAGTTTTGATTGAACTCTTCAAATCGATGCTGCTGCAAAATTTGTTTCTCAGCTTCCTATTAAAAGCCATCTTAAGGGGCAGTTTTACTACTCTCTCTGTCGTTCAGTCGATACATTTAATAACAACTTACAGGCTATTTTCAATAAAGTGGCGACAGCAAATTAGTAGTTGGAACATGACAAGCCTCCTCTGCAAGCTCGGGTCCTGAAAATTCAAAGCAATTATTTTTATAGAGAGGCCCGCCGCAGTCATTCACATTGCGGCGTTGTGTTGTAATGCGCGTCCTGGGTTGACACCACCACAATTTTATGACTTTATTTGGACAGGAAGGAGATGCAAATATTAATATTTATTATGACACCAATACGCTAATTTGTAAATCCTATTACTGTGTTTTACATGGTGCAGAAAAGTGGCTCTGTGACCCCGGCAGCTTGTTCCCTTCCCTTCTTCACTGGGGGATGGCTGTGGTAATCTTAATAAATATTTGTGTGTGGTAGAGACGTGCACAAGAGCAAATAAAGGGGTTCTAATTCTGGCCGCCGCAGCCTGTAGAGGAGGAACTCGATAATGGTTATTGTATTCTAGTTTGAATCGATGCGTTGTGCCTTTAAATGGGGTTGAAGAATTATGTATATATGTTTCTTCACCACTCTTGTGCCTATTTCCCCCTTCCCCCACCGCGTGTGCCCCCCCCCCAATGGCAGATGTTGTGGTCTCATTTGATTGCATAGGAAAACTGCAGTGATACAGCAAACACCCAGAGAGATATGATGACAAATGGGTCCAGATCCCGGTAAATTACTTTCTGCTCAAATCGAAATTTCATTCAGTTTGTTGCTAGCAGAGATGAAGTAATCTAAATTGTGGACTCAGGAGCAGATAGAGGGAAGTTGGAGCAAGCATTTCATTATCAAGAGAGAGAGAAGGTTAGGATGAAAGAGATGAGCAGAGGCAAATCTAAAGTGTTGACACCATGATTGAAAAGGTTAACCCATACACATTATATATCAACCTGGATAGCAGAGAGTTTCTAATGGAAACTCTGCACTGATGGAGGTTTACTGGAGTTTCAATACACTGAGCATGATGTCTTCTTAGATATACAATCAAATCCTCTTAACCCTTTTGATGACTCATATCTCAAGATATGATTAAAGTACAAAAGAGTTCTTCATATAATTTCAAGGACACAATGCATTTAAACTCCGGTCATGAATTGTATCGTTTATTCTTATGATGAACCCAGTAATCTGATAAAATGTGTGTAGTACAGAATTGTTTGTGTTTCCAGAGGTGTAAGTCAATATTTCTGATTAAATCCGCTGCAACCACCTCCGAGGTGGGGTGAAGCTCCCAGTTGTTACCCAAAAATACACTTCTTCATATTGCGCCATGTAAGCAAGTTGGAAGGCGGGGGGTCAGAGGTCTGAAACAGTTGTGTAATAAACCATTGCAGTGATGCGCAAAAACGCTCAGAGCCTCCCGTGTATTACATTATTCATGATCATCACCTCTGTTTCAGGTTATTTGGAAATAGTGGTGCTTGCAGTGCCTGTGGACAGTCCATTCCTGCTAGTGAGCTGGTCATGAGGGCACAGGGCAACGTCTATCATCTTAAGGTGAGGGGCTTTTTCAATGTGTTTTTACTTAGCAGCTGATTAGTGCTGCCCTGCTTCTTGAGTGGGGAATCTGCATCTGCTTATGACTGAAATGCAAAGCAGGAACTGGAAATATGAGATATATTATAAAGCTTCCCTCAACGTGTAGCTTTGTTCCCCCGTAATCGGTAGAGCTGTACTTGAGTTATGTACTGCACAGTCCCAACAGGTAAGACTGATGCCGTATCTGGAGCTACTCAAAACCAAGCAGCTCCATATCTCAGCTCACCCGCGGTCTCCGAAGCGCAGTTTTCAAACCTGCAGCATACTTAATTTGTGCTGTAGTCTCACTCGCTGTCTCTTTCCCTCCTCAGTGTTTTACATGCTCTACCTGCCGGAATCGCCTGGTCCCCGGAGATCGGTTTCACTACATCAATGGCAGTTTATTTTGTGAACATGATAGACCTACAGCTCTCATCAATGGCCATTTGAATTCACTTCAGAGTAATCCACTACTGCCAGACCAGAAGGTGAATACCCAACAATTACTAATAAGCTTTATTAGAGCTAAATGAAGATCAATTTCTTTTCATTCTAATAGCGGACATTCCCCACCCCTGCAAGGAGACCTTTAAGTAACCAAACTTACTCAAGTAACGTAGGTGTGGGGCATGGGGAGAAAGCACTAACCTTTTAAGTATGACATACGGGAGGGGGTCAGGGGTCAGTTTATTTTGGTTTGGGCATGTGCATCTGTACAGCTGTAGAACTCCTCATGTCCAAAGCAAAGTGGAGAGCATCCGTTAGTACAAACTGTTAACAGAGAGAAGTATTTGATTCTAGAGTCTTGAAATTAAGGGCTACGAGACAGCAGGTTTCTGTGGGAGGAAAATTAGAGCCTCCAGTGTGGAAATAAATGTCTTGTGAGGAGAAGGTTCCTGACCCCAACCAGTGTGCTGCACTTCACTGTTGGAGGGTTTAGTTGAGGGAGCATCCTGGGGTACTTTTTCAGGAGTATTTTCTTGTCTGTTTTGTGTGTTATAACTGATTTAAAAACCAAAGTGCTCTTTTCTTATCGCTCCATAACACTAATAGCTCTACTAGAGATTGTGTATCTCAGTGGTTGATAGCTCCTGCTTTCTAGCTAAATGAGTAAATAATGACTGCACAAATCAGAGAGAGGAGAAGAAGGAGGAAATTTCCTGATCAACAGTTGTCTCCTGTAACTCTGAAACTAGGTAGTTTTAGATCTGTTTTAATCTCCTTAAAAGTCCTACAGCTATGCAAGTGAGTGCATTTTGATAACTGCTGCGCCTAATTTGTAACAATTACTGTCAACCTTGAGTTAAGAGACTGTTCATTCCACCCTGGTCCAGAAAAGAGTGAATGTATGACTCTTGCACATAATTTTATTCACATCATATTTCATACTGATTATGTATTGATGACATTGATTCATTTACTCTTTACAGCACCACTTGCATGGATATTAAATCTTATTGACCACAGATGAATTTTAATTTCAGATTGGTGATAGATTTTTCCATCAGCTCTGATAGTATATTTGACTTTTTCATCATTAACCCAGGCAATCGCACAGCACTGAGTTATTGCAATGAAACAAAAAACTGCACACTTCAGTTGGTAGTTCTTTATAGATTTACAATAGGAACTTCATTAATGGCCGTAAGGAGCACAAAACATAACGTCTATCTGCAAATAGGAATTTGGGGGATTAAAAAAACCTGGGACAAATGCCGGGCCACTCGGTGTGCAGCGTACAGAGTACGGCATAGTGCTTTTAGTTGGTGGAGAAGCCGGCCCAAGGAAGCGCAGCCCGGTTGGTAGTGTCCGTGATGGTTTTGTTGTTGTGTTGCTGCATTTCAGTACCTCTGTTTGCTTTGGGTTTTTTTTTCTCTGTGCATAAATTTCCTGATTAATTTTAAGTATTCTTTCAAGTCTTACCCAGGGAATGTAATTACAGCAAAATAAAACGTGGGCCCTTTCTATTTACTTAATTTGTCAATGGAGGTGATGAGAGAGTCGAGTACAAAAGTCCTGTATCATTAGGCAGAACAAAGATAATTAAGATTGGAGAAGAATGTGCGGCATCTTCTCAAGGAAGTACAAATACAGTTAAAGATCCATAGATTTATACTGTTGTGAATTTTAATGAAACAAATCTGTGATGCAGCCTCGCGAGCAGCGAATGTGGTAAATGAATATTTATAGTTATCCCATTGCAAAATATAGGTAAAACCATTCGTCTTTATACACCGCAGTAAAAGGTTTACCATGCCGAGAGTGGTTTATCCACTTGTCTTCTGTGAATGTAAAGTTTAATGTAACTTCAAATAGGTGTCTAAATTGTCATTTGGTTTTTATCAGTTTCTGACTAGGCCTTCGCAAAACGTAAAAATTATTTAGCTGCAATAGACGCAGTAGACATGATGAGGAACACAGAACATGGCAGAGGGAAGTGAAATCGGGCTGGGTTTGCAGAGCTCACAACTGCAGACACCTGATTGATAGAAGCTAAATGAAGAGAAAACAGTGAGAACAAGTTTTCAGTAGTTAATGGCATTGCTAGAGCCAGTGCTGAGGCACATGGCCACGTACTGGGAGAAGGCTGAGGGGAGAGGTTGTAGTCTGGGGTTCTTTATGTTATCATCTCTCTAGAAAATGGTGTAAATTCTGCCAGCTCTCAGAGGGGAGCTGCAGGGCACCCGAACCCCACAAAACTGAAAGACGGGTGAGGAGACAGGTTGGTACTTTGTAGATATTCCCGTTTTTTGGAGTTTTGGAAGCTGCAGGAACAGGTGCCAAGAGCTGTGTGATGGGGGGGTGGCTTTTTAACAGTGTGAAGATGGGTACATCCGAGGTGTATTCCAGAAAGCTGTGTTTCGGGGCCACTAATTATAATGATTCGACTATGACAGTGTTGGCTGTAACAGATACTTCTTATTAAACATTAAAGATAAATCAGTCTCCAGGTTATTCTACCACTGGAGATTATAGACACAGCAGAACATGCACAGGGGGGTTTATTTAACTCGAGAGACTCCTGTCATTAACCCCCATTTCTGTTGCAGAGGTGCCAGGGACTTGACTCTGTGTCCCTAGTTTGCAGGTTAATCCTGTGGGTGACTGTTGCAGGCAGAAGGGGCTTTGTGCCCCAATTTTGGTGGCTGTTGCTGCCTTTTCCCCCCTTCCCGGGGCAATCTGCAGACAGGAGGTGTAACTTCCCATCGCTTGCTGTGCCACGTGAGAGCACTGTGCTCCCCGACCTCAGTCCCGCCTGCCTGCAGAGCGCAGACTCACCGTGCAGTGCGCGATGCCCCGCGCTGTTCCACGTGAAGGGACTCTCTCTGCTGTACTGGTAGTGTGCCTGTAGTAGTTCTTGTTTGCAGCAGCGTTACCACCTCCTCCGAGTGTAGATTTCCCCCCGGTTGGCAGTGTTCGTAGCGAACGCTTGTCTGCAGCTTCTGTCCTGTTAAATAAAGGATGAGTTAGATTACGTCTCTCAGAGATCTTAAAAATCTTCTGGTTTACATATCACTCAACAATTCCCTTGTAGTTACATAATTGGTGTTGTCTGTGTCCATAGCAGAGGATATTTGATGCTCATTTATTAAATATGCTTGCTGGCTGCTCCCTAATCTTTGTTCTGGACAGACAAATTACCTTTCTCACACTGAGCTTCAGCTCTAGGGAATTAAACCTCCAAGCCTCTACTACTTTAATTAGCTTGAAAGTGGGGGGTTGCAGTTACTAATAGACCTCAGGCTTTTAGTAACTTGGAAAAAGGGTGAAAAAAGAACTTCCTGGGAAGCGCAAAATGTCATTTAAAACCCATAAAAATCTAATATATATTATTTCATTTTGGTAATTGCAAACAGATTGTATTTGAAGACTGTGGATGATCATTTCTATTTTATCCACGAAAGTTTAGATTTTTATTGAGTGAGACACTTTTAATTATCACAATTCATTAACACCAGTGTGAAAGCACATGTTTGACTTCGTGTATTAAAATGTTTATGTAACATTAACTAACGCACCAGATGAGGAGTTTTAAAGGGGTGGGGGGGAGGAGTCCTGAAATCTCTATATTTAGCTCTTGTGCAATGCAGCGCATTAACCAAAGTTGCCTTGGGAGGATATTGGCTGCACTTCTTATTTGCTTTACACACTATTTCTTCCAATTATAAGATCATGTTACGAGCTTCTTCAAAGGCATGGCGTAATGTTTCTTCCCGTTTAAAAGGGGCCCAGAAAACCCACCTTACTCACTGTACGATCTGTTACCAGACAGCACGCTTCTTATTTACCGGTGTCATCTCTTTCTTTCTTTCTCCTTTGTTGTTTTCTTCTTTCTCCCCTCCCGTCTGCTCTTTCTCTCGGTAGTGAAACTGCGGAAAGAAAATGTTTGCTCTGTGCTATTTGAAGTGGAAATGGTGGCGGTATCAATGGATAGTGTAGAAAGCCTTAATCAAGTCACAGTTGGGAAGTAATCTAATAAAAAAGAGATTAGTGCGTAAGGAAAAGCAGTCATGTTGTAGTTTCCTATCTCCAATTTAGTGTTCTAGCTAAGATACCCATTTTTATTTCTTACAGGTCTGCTAAAAGGTCAGAGTAATGCAGAATGCGTGCCTTCATCTCAGATTTTGTTCATCACAGATGGATCCCATGTCTCCAAGTAGACAAGTCACCTTTGTAGCTAGCATCAATGCCAGCTCCATACCATTGCACCTTCTTTATTCTTGATTGCCCTTCCCACATTTATTGGTGTATTAAAATGACTGAATATGAACATTAAGGACTCCATGAACCTGGGCTAATGGGAGACTGTAGAGGAAATGAAAAAAGATCCACCGGAGGACATCTTTGGGGGGCGGGTGGGGACGATGACTAATGAAGCTAATTACAAACAGCATTCAAATCTGCTTTCTACCCTCATTAACAATTAGCAGGGCACTGGCCAGTTTGTACCCTGTGTTTTACCTTAACAACATTCTATTTGCTCTTTGTATATTTAAGTGTTGTAAGGAAATGTGTTGCAATCAAACTGAACATGAGATAAAAGATGTGGCTTTTGTGATATTCTATCACAAACACTTTTATTGTATCTCTGTAAAATACAATGTATGTATGCATGTAAGTGTTTTTGTCCTAATGTTGCTACTTCCCATGGCAAAAAAAAAAACCAAGAAAAGGAAAAAAAAGGCTCATAGCAGCTCCTGTGTAGAGATTTTCACCTACTTCTAATTTGCTGAATGAAGAAAAATCTTTTATTTGTGATATTTTCAGAGACATTTGCTCTAGTATGGTGTATTTAAATAATAAAAAAGTAAAACAACACTGAATCGAGTTACGGGTTTGGGACGCTTCGCCTTTCTTGTTCAGAACAGTCCTCTGAAATGCCTTCCTATGCAGTCATTACTTGAACTGTAGTTTCCTGGTTTGGATGGGGTTTTGTCTTTATGCCAGTAAAGAGTCTGTGAAACCACTTCACCATGGTACTTTTGGCAGGGATACACAGCACTATTTCAAAACGACCTGTATTTTGATCCTTAATTCTGTACAAGTCAGTCCCTACTGCAGTGAAGGACGGGACACACAGCTAGCAGCATCACCCCTGTTTAAGGGCGTGCATGTGTCTGTGAGCATGCAAGCAAGAGAGCGTGTGTACATACCTTGTGAGGTCAAAGAGGAGCAGAATAAAAACCAGCCCAGGGCCTGTACCCGGTGCTGAGCACTCGAGCATTCATGGAACGCAACTGTTGTGATCCGAGTGATACAAAGTTGTGTGTGCTGGGTAAGAGTCTAACTTCTTACCACCAATGAAAGAAAACCCCATTTCCTGGGCTGTTCCTGAACACTTACTGATCTCAAGTAAGATCTGTTCCCAGTGAGCAAAACCTGCTCCTCCAAAGCACCCCAGCCTCCCCTAAGCTTAGCAAAGTGAGGTTTACCCATCAGCTGCTCGGGGCAGAGTAATTCCAAGGAAAAATTAGTGCGAGTTCTCTCTTTGTGGCAAGAACAGTAACAGGGATCTATGGCAGGAACGTGCCACTGCCACAATTAACAGCAAATCCGTATTAACAACTGCTGTGCTTTTACAGGGGCATAATCCACCTGAAATACATCGTGATTAAGGTTTCCTTTTTAATTCCATTCCTGAGGTGGTGCTCAGTGCTCTCGGGTACGGAGGGAGCCCTACTTTTCCATGTTGCGATGCCGCAACGCAAAAAAGCTGATGTCTAGATTTGTCTCTCTGAACAACCAAGAGCAGATTTCTCCCTTTATTTATTTCCAGATTCTAGTTCTTGACCTCCAGCACATTGGGGGCTGCTGAATTGCTTCTTTTAACACTTCAGTGCTTGAGGAAAAATAGGACTGGTGCAGCGAGGGGAAAATGTCGTAATACAGAGGATCAGGCGATACAGACAAAACCACTTGCATAACACAGCAATAAACTGACTGAAGCTCTGCGTGGCTTTTTCATTAACTGCACTTACCTATTTTTTAACTTGAGTTTGAGCTTTTTGATCTGGTGTTGAAGTGTTGAAGGCGAGGCCTGCAAATTGTGCTGCTCTGAACAGACACCTGAAGGCGTGTGAATATCAGCTTCAAGTGCTGGGGAGGCTGTAGCCATCTTTCTACAGGCTTTCAGTGTAAGCACTCAAGGTACGGTGTTAAACGTGCGCAGAGTTTTGGCTGTCCAATATAACCTCAAAGTGCTAAGGAGATAGCTAATAACTGTCAGTAAGTAATGTAGTATCGCATTTAGTGCTGTAGAGGTTGAAGTTCATTAACGGCTTTAAATAAACTATTATATGACTCGTTTGTAAAGCACAGCTACCAATTTAATAGCTTACTTTAAAAGCATTTCTTCAGTTGCAGACCTATAAGATTACGAATGTCACTCATGTTAGCGTAATCCACATGCGAGTGATGAAGCCTTTGCTTTGATGTGCTAAATTGGAGGAGGCCTAATGGAGCTATGAATATACAATAGAACATATTTAAGTAGTATTCTTCCTTTAGGTAAAACACTTCCTTGAAACCGGAGGTATTTCAGACAATAAACCAGGCTCAAATGGGGATGGTAGGTGTGGGTGGAAGGCTGCTGGCACCACTTAGGTTTCTCCTTCTGTGAAATACCACTTTTTGGGCAGATCTGTAAGGAAATGCAGGTACTTGTGCACCTTTTCTCCCATGCATTTGCGATGCTGAGGCTGAAATACGCCCTCTGCATTTAGTGCTGCTGAAAAGTCACACAACTTACCAGTCACTAACAGCCCTCACTTTCAGGAATGAGCGCTGTTAAAGAAGACCGAAGGAAACATTTCTAATCTGAACTGATCCTGGTGAACCGGGATAAAAGGCTCTGTCAATGCGGCATCTGAACGCCTCAATCAGAGAAATTGTCACTCTTATTAATGAAACAATTCCATAAAAAGATTGCCCTCTAAATGGGTTTAATGTTTTTACCTATCCAGCTGTCTGCGATGAGATTTACGCATCCTGGCAGGCAGGGGGACATTAAGCCTTTCCAAACCAAATTCTGTTTGCAACAAGATACTGTCTTTTCAGTCCTACATGATTTATCGTTAAATATTTTAACAGCTTACGCGGTACCTTATGAAATATAAAATGAGAATGTCTTACCAAAATGAAGCCAGGAAATTAAGTCACAGCTTTAGAATATTAACCACACGGAGGGTGTCTCTTCTTCCCTGTTAGTCAACACTGATCCAATTTGCATCATCTAATTTTAGGGTAAATACTAAGAAAGAAAAGGCACCCACCGCCGCACCACGTCCTGCACACTGTGAGCTGCTGCCGAGCACCATCAGACCTTTCCAAAGAGCATTTGAATTCCAGGGTTTCTACCATGTTCTTTGGCTGGCAGTTGTTTGTCAAGCACGAGGCTTTCTGCAAGGATCTCCATGCTCAACAGCTCTATTAAATAACAAATAAAACCGAGATAGGAACGTTTATGTACATCTATTTTTTAAGCATTACATTTCTTCAGTGTGAAATTACATGTTCCGGGTCTCATTTCACTGCCTGAGCCTCCTGTACATGAAGTACCAGATAACCGCTGTTGCGGCATGTTAGTTAGTACCAGGTGTATGCCTATTGTCAGTCCAGCTCAGCCACACAAGAGCTTATTGCAATTAAATAGCAATTTGTTTCTATGAAACTGCAATTAAAGTATTACTGATCAGCCATTTTAGATTGGCAGTGCTTTGACTGCATGTTAAACAGCGAGGAGCTCTCCGTTTGTTTCTGCAGCCTGAGCTGAGTCCCGGTGAAGTGTAACACGCTCACCTATGTCCCTTGTCAAGTTGAAAGTATGAGTCCTCTGTGAAGCACTCTGATCTCATCACGAACATGCTGAGAGCAATGACAAGTCAGGGCTGATCTCTGTAAGTTGCACTTGCAACTTACAGGACCTGAAGTTATTACTGTTTTCTGTTCCTGTATAAGCAGGGATGTGTAAGCTTCCTACAGGGGATGTTTTCAACTCCAGATTGATTCTGTTGAGAATGGACTGCAAGTTGTGGGCCGCAAGCCAATAATGTACTGCAGGTCCTGACTTGTTAGAGCTGTGTAAACAGGGCTACTCTAGCTCCTTAATCACAACTAATAAAAGACTCGAAGAAACCAATCAATTACCTTATAAGTTGTTTGGGGTTTTGGTCTGGATTTCCTTTTTAATAAAAAGCAGAAGCTCATCTGCCGCAGCTTTCACTGTCGCACTTGTACAACAGACGAGGCAGTCTAAAGCAATGGCATCACTTACCTGTGTGCACCCAGGGCTGCTGGCGGTGCCCTGGCAGCCGTGGTGCTCCTGCCCTCGAGCCTGGCAGAACCCACCAGCCACTGCCTCGAGGGGCTCGTGGCTCACCTGAAACCTGGAATGTAGATTTTTGGTGCAAATTAAAAACTTGTTTGTAAGAACTCAAAGAGGAATTATCTCTGCAGTGGTAATTACGCTTCTTAATTATCACCAGGCTCTAACCAAGTCGCAGACACGTTAACTCCAGTTCCTGCCTCTTTGCACGGTGGAGGCTGCAGACATCTTCCTTCCTTTGCCGCCGGGGATGACATCACACCTGTGGCATGCATGAGATAAGCGCTGCTTCGTTTAGAAACAGGTTCCTGTCTCTCAGAGCTGCTCCTGGGGGATGGGATGGGGATGGGATGGGGATGGGATGGGGATGGGTGGGGGTTGGGTGGGGGGTGGGTTGGGGGGGGGGTGGGGTTGGGTATGGGGATGGGATGGCTCCGGTGCAGCTCCTGAAGGGTGGCCCATGGGGCAGGGAAGTGCTGCTGAGCAAACTGCTGCGTCAGCGGTGAAAGGGGAACAGGCACCCAGTGTGTGCAGGGCCTTGGCTCTGGGGAAGTGGCAGGTGAAAGGCCTGTGCTTAAACCAAAGTGGCCCAGCTGAGAGTCAGGAGTTTACTCACCTGCAGCAGAGTGGTCTTGCCTGAGCCCAAGGCCTGGTAGAAGCCCTGTTTACTGGAGGCAGACGCAGCTATGTGCTGGGTTTCTCTTCCTCCCTCCTCTGTGGGTACATTCAACAAGTCAGGTTCTGCAGTGTTTAACAGCAGTTCCAGCACGAAGCTCACAGAAATGTTCCTGGCGTGCAGGAGGCTGCCCAGGTCAAGGAGGAGGCAACAAGATCTGAGGCAGTGGCTGTGGATGTAAGACTTGGTGCTGCCTGGTGGCTCATGGTGCTTTTTTGCCCCTACCTCACCTCTGGCTTGGCCACAGAAGGGCAAGCAAGGGCCTGGCATCACAAAGGCTGGAGTTTTCTGGGTTTCTGATGAGGCCTCTCAGTGCTACTGTGTTTAAAGTAATAAACTGCAGCACCTTAGTGACTGGCAAGGCCACACCACACTCTTCAGCCAGCTCAGAAAAGATGTGAAGTGCAGTGGCCGAAACAAGAGCTGCCCCTGTAACAGCGTGATGCTTGAGGACTGCTATGTGAGGGCTCAAGCCTCTGAAGGACCAGGCCTGAAAAGGGCCTGAGCTTTCAAACACCAAAGCACACACACCCAGGAGGGCTGGACATTCTCACAGGTGCTAAGGACCTTCCGAAGTCTCATATTCACTGCTCTAATACAGACCTCACAGACCACTGTGCCATTGTGATCCCATATGTAATAATTCCTCTTACATTTTTGTAATCACTTTATCTATTCCAGTCAGTTCCCTGCTACACAGGGTGTCCACCCCAGCTCACAAACACTGGGCCTGGAAATCCATTTCTTTCTGAATGATGAAAAACGTTTAAAAAATAGCATTTTTGCTTTTTAGGCCTTTTTGTTGTTTTATTCCCCAATACGCACAGAACTTCAAAAAACCAGAGCAAAACACCTCAACCGTTATGTTGAAGCAGTCCCATTAACTGTAAGAGTGAACCCAAAGCTCAGCTTTGAGATGTTCTCGCCTCAACAGAACTTGGGTTTTTGATGGGGAGATGACGCAGTGGAGACAAAACCTCACATTAGGAGAAGCGCTGTTCTGCCTGGTTGGGTCCTGGAGCCAGAGAAGTGCTCACGAGGGGAGGAATGAGGGAGCTGTGCAGCTGAGCACAGGGAGCAGCATGGGAAGGAGCCCCCGCTGTCAGAACCTGCACTGGTGCGTGGTCCCCTCTGGTGCTCCTCGTGTCCTTTGCTCTTCCTGGAGCAGTGGCCCCTGGGCAAGCTGAAGCTCTCCGTGTGCAGCAGGTTCCAGCTGACGTTCCTGTCTCACAGCGTTGGAATCCGCTGTTAATTACATTTTGGAATATCCACACGCTTTTCCTCTTCGGGGATCTTACAAGCAAGCTTTCCACTAACAGCTTCTGTGGCTCGCCGTAGCCTCTCAGAATAATCATTGCTTCCATTGAACTTACACCAGTTGGTTTGTTAAACTGGATTGAGAGAACAGGGCCTTATCCTAATTCTCCAAAGGTGAGAGATTGCCCTGCGATTTGGGGAAATCTTCATTGCTTACAATATGAGTAAATGAACAAGGCAGACATTAACTTTACACCTGACTTCAATTTCTCTTTGAGCAGTAGAGAAATGTCCAATAGGAGGGCAAAAAAAAAACCCAACTAAAATTCATAAGCCAGCCATTAATAGGCTAATTTTGTGCTGTAAAATCATCAGCTGCCTACAGAAAACAAAGGGGCCATGAATGTGGAATTTGTCTTCTATTCTTAGGAAAAAACCTGCAGATCAAAGAGCCCCGAAAAGGCTGAGCCGATACACATCCCACTTCTGTGGTTTTGGGTACCTGATATTCATTGCATTGATGTACTTGGCTGATGTATTCGATGGGTAATTATATCATCCTTACCAAGATGCTGATACTGAGCAGTGGAAGATGTTTTGCCATAAAGCTTACACCCCTTGTTACTGACCTCCCTTCAGTCGTGGGATCTGCAGCAGCCACTCAAAAGCTGCAGTTGGTATTACTGTGCTTATGCCACATTTAAAAACCATTCCTTCTTCATCAGCTCAGTCTTTTTAGCTGGCGCGGAAAAAAAAAAACCATATTGCAAATGAGCTGCTATTCTTATTTGTTGTTTTAAGAAGGGTAAGCACCGAAGTATTCAAATGGAACAGATTATACCTTTAATTACATCCAAACAGGATGCTGAGCTGATTTTTCTATTTTCTGTTTAATTGCTATAGTTCAAAAAGATACTGCAGAATTGTAGCTGCCTTATTTCAGCAAAGCCCCCCGGCCTCTGTGCTTGTGAGAGAGACCGGAAGGGGAAAAGCAGGACAAAGTAATTTAGAGGGCAAAATTCCAACCAAGTGGTTTGGGAAAAACCATCTTGCGGGAGGCGTTTTACCTGGATCTATGTCTCCTGCTTTCTGGGAGCATCTCGGGTCTCAATGGGAGGCCTCAGGAGTGAGGGATCCCCCTCTGGTGCCACGGGTAGCAAAGTGCAGTTTCTTCTCTAACCTGCTCATCAGTGAGTGTGGTGCTTCCCAGATGGGATCCCAACCGGTCACCCTTCTCATGGATGTGCTTGATCTCCATTCTGCTACAACACAAAATGAGAATAATGAGAACAAACACAATTCATCACTTCTTAAACTAAATATATTTCCATTTTGTTTGCACGTGTGTGTGTGTGTATACCATTCACCATACAGATTTAGAGTACGGACTACGACGTTACAGCCAGTGATAAATCCTACTCGCTTACTATACATGTTATTTGCTGCAACATTAAGCTCCGTAAGAATCTTGTATGTTACTTGTACCAAAACTAAATATATTGTGGAATTGACGCACAGTTGTAAATAAGAGCACAACTTCCCACTTGAGCACAGTCAAAGGTGGCAGCTTGGGTGGCAATTCCTTTGTAAACAGTTGCCCATTTTCCAAAGAATAAGCCAGTTAATTACATTTAACGATGGTTTTAGAAAACAGGATTCTTGGGAGGAAAGAAATACCTACATCACAACAAAAAAGCAAACCTGAAGCTTGTATTGTAGCCAGAAATGCCATGTGTGAAATACGGGCTTGTGCTGGGCCCAGGTCTTTTGCTTTCCCCACCTTCTCTTTTTCCTCCTACTTGAACTGGCCCCTGTAGAGCCTGGCTTATAGCTCTACTGTGAACTCAAACAAAGCTGCCACTGGCACGATCTACTCATTTTTTGGTGTGAATTACCTTATTTCACTATTTTCAATAGCACTAAGTATGTGCTACCCGCTTAGAGAGCTGATGAGGTGCATAGCAGAGCTCAAGATGTCCCCTTGACAGACAAAGCGTACAGAAGATCATGTCACAAGTAGGGTCTAACCACCAGCAGCATTGGCAGCTCTGAAGGGCGGATACGATACAGCCTTGCTGACACAGCGCAGGTTATGCAGAGATTCAAGGAGCAACTGAATGAGCTGGAGTAAAGAGTACACAACTTTTATTGATGAAGTTCAGGGGAAAGAGGCACCGAGAGCAGCTGTATTAATCCCATAATAACTTGAAATATAATCGGCACATGGCTGCAGGGATGGTGCAGGAGGGAGGGAGGCAGAGGTGTCAGGGTTGGAGTTCACAGGGCTTTCCCAGTTCATTAAAAAGTGAATCAATCAGAGGAACAGGCTGGCTTTTCAAAGGGCTGGCAGTTAGGAAGGGCCTTCGGACGTCGGGAGGCACGCAGCTGGTGCGCCCATCCTCAGCAGCATCCGCTTGAGGAGACGGCTGTGTTCTACCCTGCTCGAGGTAGTAAAATGTGTTAGAATGTGCTAGGGGAGATTCTGGCTGGGCATTGAGAACTTAGAAGTTTGGCAGCACCGGTGCTGTGGGCCATGTAAAGGTGATGCTGAGAGATGTTTATAAAGGGAAAACAAGTTTTGTTTCATAACTTCTAGAGTGGTGGTTTACCCAGCAGGCAAATGGGCAGAAGGAGTCTGCCTACAGGACCCCTCTTTGTAGGCAGCTGGTATAGTAATTAGCTCACTACTATTAATTTTGGTCATCCCTGGACTCATCAGTGATGTATTTAAAGAACCCCAAACAGGAAACCCCCCAAATTAAGTGGAATTCATACACCTGGATCTGGCATTTCCTACGTCCTTTGGATGAAGCTGGTGCATGTACGGCAGACCAGAGAACATCCTTGGAGAATGAGCTTACTCATCCCCACAGGCACTCGAAGGTTTAGGACACAATGCCCTATATTTAAATAGGACTCATGACTTTTTAATTACTGCACAGTACAAGAGGGTTCAGTGAGAACACACGGTTGTCCAAACTGGTGTGCCGCGACTGCTCACCAGCGGCATGGGAGCACATTTAATCAGCGGTCTCTAGTCCACATGAGAACAAGTACCCACCACAGGCACAGGCAGGAACACCAACAGACAGACAGTATTACCATACTAACCTCAGTGCTGCATTGAGAGCATGGTACGAGAAGTGCTGTGTCATAGTGATGAGTGATACAGGCTGAAAAACATCTGTGGTAGCTTGCAGCGGTGTCAGTGTGACCCCACAGCTCCTCAGGGGGAAGTGTGTCCCTCTGTGGACATCTTTTCTGGAATGCAAGTCCAAATCTTCATCATCCTCTGCCCCTTGCATGGATCCTGCTGTGCTTGCAGTGGGCATGGGATTGCCCTCAGGTTAATTTACAGTTCTACTGATTGCTGGAGGAGCTGTGGAGGAGTGGAAAGAGACACTTGGCCAGTACTAGAACTGAGAGGCAGGCTCCTTTCTTACAACATCTGCTTTTAAACAATTTTTGCTTTCTAAGATGTTTGTAATGGCATGAAAAAAACCCAATGTAACCATTCACAGAATCACAGGATCATAAGGGTGGGAAGAGCCCTCTGGAGATCATCCAGTTCAACCCTGCCGCCAAGGTAGGGCCATCTACAGTAGGTTACACAGGAATGTGTCCAGGCAGGTTTGGGATGTCTCCAGAGAAGGAGACTCTACAACCCCCTGGGAAGCCTATGCCAGGGCTCTGATTCCCTCATGTAAAGAAGCTCTTCCTCTCATTGAGGTGACACTTGTTATGTGTTGGTTTATGGCCATTGCTCCTCATCCTGTTGCTGTGCGCCACTGGAAAGAGTCTGGCACCATCCTCCTGGCAACCACCTTTGAGTTATCGATCTGCATTGATGAGATCCCCTCTCAGGCTGCTCTTCCCCAGACTACAAAGGTATAGCTACCGCCATCTCATCCTCATGAGAGACGGCTCCAGGCACCTGAGCATCCTTATGGCCTTCATTAGACTCTCTCTAGTAGCTCCTTGTAGTGAGGAGCCCAGAACTGGACACTACTCCAGATGTGGCCTCACTAGGGTCAGTAGAACCCAAACCCCTCCACATCTCTACAAAGTAGTTTGAAGCACAAACCAGGCTGGCTCTATGTCTTCTCTCTTGCATTCACAGGTCTTCTCAAGAC
>JASSUY010029831.1:30000-70681 GCA_032466535.1 Forpus xanthops
TAAGCGGGAGAATAGCCTCTCCCTATGCACTAAAGTCCTGCTCTGGTTTGGAGACACCAAAGACCTGCTATGATTCGGTTTGGAGTATAACAAGGACTACAGCACTAGGCAAATTACTCACTGTCTGACACCTGGGAGCTGTCATGGTTCCCATGGTAAAATGGGTAACACGGTAAAATGTTAAGAGAATATTTAAAATTATGCAAATAAATGTTTTCATACAGTGTATTTGGCTGCATTCCTGGCCTGCATTATTTTCCTGGGTTGGATACCTCCATCTCCAGCAGATATTCAGTCCTCAAAAGGGGCTTTATTTTATTCTATTTATTCTTCTGCTGTCCATTATTCTAAAGAGGTGCAATGGATCAGCCCAGATACATTTCATGTTGTGAGGAGAGGAAAGGAAATGGCTTGAAAACCACCTACTGTTCACCACTGAGCTGATATCTGTAGAGATGAAAACTTACTCCCCAGCATTTTTACCCTGTGATTTGGATTCCACAGGGCAACAATCAGCTTCAAAAATCTCATCATGACACTGTTTTCAAAGTCAAATAAGGAGCGTCAATGAGAACACACCAGCCCCCAAAAGTGGCTCTCCTCCAGCTTCATAACCCCAATTTATTTCTGACATTGCACCAGAAGACTGAAATGATTAATCTATAATAGATTATCTCACAGATCTGCTACAGAAGAGCAGAGGATGTGATTTGCTCCGGATTTGGCACATTGGCAATGACATGTCACGGTGAAGGCTTTAATGAATACTGTACCACAGAAAAACAAAATGGGGAGAAGCTTGGACTACTGGAGAGGGAATTCCACATGTTGTGAGAGAACCCACCTTCCAGCAGTCATATTGGCCACTGACCACTTGACTTACCAGTAATACTTGAGCCAGTATTTTCCATCCGGTTTCCAGAATGACTTCCCCAGGCTTAGATGTTCAACACAGCCTGCCTTGAGCTTGCATTTCAGAAGTGCTAAGTACCTATAAAATAGTAATAGAGGTGTTTACCCCACCTTTGCGGTTGCACCGTGGGGTCACAGGATGTGTGTTACAGAAGTGCAAAGTGTAGCTATTTGTGAGGACTGTTGAATGCCTGGGGGAAACGCTAACAGCTGGATGGCTACACCATGTACTGGTGTGACTGAGTGCTCGCCTTCATTTCGGAGAGTAGAAGATGTTTGTGTGGAACTGGCTCCATAATTTACTGTGAAACATTTACCATGGATAAATTTCAGACTATGGAATCTAGTTAGAAAGGACAAGCATATTTTTTCTGGGACATGAGTACCTCTTACACCAAACTCAGAAGCCAAAAGTATCAAACCAAAACCAAAGTCTACAGGCAGCACCTTCTGGTGACACTGAAAACATTAAAAGCTTACAGAACAGTTAAAAGAAGTTGTTACTGCCCTTTTCTCTTGTTCTAAAGATTGTTGAGGAACACTAGAAACTTGAGAAAAAAATCTCTCTCATCTATCTGACCTTGGCCAAATACCTGAAGATGGGACACTCCAAATGGAAGGTAAAGTAGAGCATGGTTGGACTGCTACTGCCTTACAGTGACACCTTCCTGCTGCTAAATCTACAACTGTCGTTTTTGCAGTATCTCACTATTTACTAAGTAGCCTGAGATAAATATGGTGCTCTAACCTCTATTGCCACTATCTTCAGGGAAATTTACCTGCCAGTCCAGGCTGTCCTTCTGGGCATCAGAAGTTGAACAAAGTTCTCCTTGTAGTAATGGAGTTTATTAGTCTGCAATGCCCCTTCCCTTGACCTCTTGGGACTTCTCTTTTGCTGGTGTTTCTGTCAGTCCTTGGCCTTCTTCACGGGGCCAGTGAAGGTCTCAGCCTCCAGACACTTAGGCTGGAACCAAGACTAATAATTCACTTTGCGTGCACCGTCAAGCAGTAGTTGTCTTTAAACTGGTGACCCAAGGCAAAGGTGCAGGTCAATGGTATCTCTCATGGAAGCAGAGGAGGATGGCAGCAGTCTGTAAAACAAAACCCCACAGATGGGCAGCACATCATGAGGTGTCTGAAATGGCTCTGGGGACAGGGAACTGCCCCATGAGCCAGCACTGTTGATGGACAGCTGTGACAGATACCATTAAGACACCTGTATGCTGATATCCCCACAGCCCATCAAAAGCAGACGTTAATAATTTTGTATTAGTTGGGTCTGGAGGTGTCACATAAAAACCAGTAAAACCCAAACCCACAAAGATCCTCATCCCAGTTGGCCTGAGAGCCTGTGTTCTGCTCTACCACTGCCATTTCAGGCTCAGGGGTACATGCAAGTGGCAGCACCGGTCATCCTTTGCAACCCTGGGCCTGGGAGTCCAGGACTTCAGGAGTCTTGGCAGGAAGGTGTAAAAGGTAAGGAGGAATGGTCTCTTTTGCAAACAGGCAGCCTGAGATCATCAGGATCTTTCCAGAGTCCATGTGAGCTGTTTGTTTTTTTTTTTTGTGAAAGCCAGTAATAATAGGAATGAAGTAGTTGGATGAACCGCAATTTACTCCCATGTACTCCCTTTACCTGTAGACTCCTGAAAGGAAGAACCCTAGATGCTGAGATAGCTGAACTTCATACAAAATGAACACTATAGAAGCAATAACAGGATGCAGCTGTAACAAACCTGACAAAGTTCATCAACAAACACTCATCCGCTAATTATTGATCCAATTCTGATCTTCAGTTACTCAAAATGAGCTGGTTCTCTTTTCTTTAAAAGAAAACTTGTTAGTCTAAAGCAGTGTTAAAACATCCAAAAGCAACGCATTGGTTAACTGTGGAATAACCCAACTGTTATTATCAGAAAGTTAGGACAGGAAAAAGAAACCTTTCCCCATGAAATCAGCCCTATAAGAACCTTTTTGAAACTCCCCCCAAACAAATCCCAACCTGAGTGCTGAAGGAAGAGGATGAGTATTAAGGAGCAGGAGCATAGCCTTTGCTGTATTCCTGCTGTAAAGCAGCAGAATTGCACAATGAATGGGCATGAAAGAAATCACAGCTTTGCCACAGAGATCTGCTGCTTAGTGCCTCAAAATTTAGTTGAAGGGGCCTCTCAATCTGCGTATGGAAATGAGTTAACAGCAGAAGCGCTTCTGACCTGCGCGAAGACTTCCAGCATCATCTCAACTCTTGGGGAAATTAAAACCTTTCCAAGGTAATAATTTTAGATTCTTGCATTTTAGTTGCATTTTTTTAACCAAAACTTTATATATGCCTGCTTTGTCAACTGACTGGAGAAAGTAGCGTTAAAAGATTCAAGTGCACTAATTTCTAGCTGAGCAGCATGAAAACCTCTGAATAAATGTCAGTCTAGGAGATAAGCTCTTATCTTAATCTAATGACTCCACAGACTTAATTTGTCAGGCCAGCCTAGTTGATGAAAAACAGGTTTCTATTCTCCAGTGTTAGCAGCCGCATCTTTCAAAATCTTTGAAGTTGGACAGCAATACCACCAGTGTCATCCTGCAAAACTCTTGTGGCCAAGCCAATTTCATTCCTGTTGTCCTATTAACACTAATTAAAGTTGTTTCACCCCCATTGGTCTGCAAC
The DNA here is from genome assembly GCA_032466535.1 of Forpus xanthops. Classification (NCBI taxonomy): domain Eukaryota; kingdom Metazoa; phylum Chordata; class Aves; order Psittaciformes; family Psittacidae; genus Forpus; species Forpus xanthops. The sequence goes on from JASSUY010029831.1 coordinate 33,578, forward strand.
AGGTGAAAATGAAGCCAATTTATTTTTAGATTTGCTACATTCTGGGATAATCATTCTTACATCTTCTTCCCTCCACTCTCTATAATGTGTTAATATTCGCAGTGCTCTTTTGGTATCAGAAAGCCAGGCTTTTTAACAGGGCTCCACAGACAGCACAATGATATCCCAGGACAATTCCTGCAGCACAGACAAAGCACGGAAGTGTGTGTGTTTATTTGTGTAGAGAAGAATCATTTTGAGCTCAGGTAACGATTTTGATCTTAAAGAGATGATTCTAGGTTTAGAAGTTCTTTCCTAAAGGCGTATTTGACATATTTAGAGCTAAATGCACCAAATGTTCTTATTTGTTTGAAGAGAGTGGATTAGTACATAGAAGAGACTGGCTGCAGTCAGTGTTTCCAGTCCCCCAGTCTGCTCCTAGTCCTTCTGATGGGAACCTGGCAGGCCTTTGACACACAGTGCCCCCTTTCAAAGGATGCCATTTAAGCATGGTATTCTTTATCTCAATTCCACTACTTAAACAGGACTATGCTTGGGTTTAGGGAGTTGCCTGGGAGGTGAACTCTATTCCAGTGATACCCAGCAAGATTACAAGGTAAAAAGAACTGGAGGAAAATAACAGGGTTAAGGTGTGAACCACTGAGGCAAATCAGAGAGGCCAGGGTCAGTCCTGCGCTCTGTTGACATTAACATTATTAATTTTATCAACATTAAATGTATCGAGCATCTTCTAGCATCCCGGCTATCACATCACTGCTTATAGCACTTTCGTTGCCAGTTGAGAGCTGTAATATGTTTTCTTTCCTTTTTATTCCACAGCTACCCAAAGGAGCAGAGTTTGCAGAGTAGGGCCATGTAAAGTGCTTGTGGTTCCAAAAGCAAGCCAGAAGGACAGGGCTGCTGGATAAATTAGAGGCAGATTTACACAGATATTTGTGCACCTCTGGATGCAGAACAGTGCCTACTTCAGATTTTAAAGCCTCCTTGTGGCCATTGGGAGTTGGGAACACACGGGCTTTTGAAAATCCCAGATCCCGAAACATATTTAAGCACTGCAAGCTTGAGGCCTCATCTTACCAAAGCTTAAATTGTATCCATTGATCTCATCATGGAAGTGATGGTCCACTCCTGAAGATGCCAAATTCATTTATGTTAGGGCTATGGCTTGAAATGGCTTTTTTTTTTTTTTTGTCATAAGAATTAATGGATCCTCATTTCTCCTGCTCTGAGTTAGGGTTTAAATCTCCAGTCCATTCCCAACACAGCTGAAACAGAAAATGAACACACCGGAGTGAAATTTTCAAAGTGACATTTGAATCCTCTCTCTCTGATGAAATCCCACCTATTGATCCAGTCAAATGACTACAGTCTCCATGGGTCCATCCTGCAAAGCTTCCTTGACTGCCTTATTACTGCAATTCTTCAGGCGTGCTGTGACCATCTTTCAATAGAGGACGGGTGCCAGGTAATCAAGTGGAAAATTTAAACACCCAGAGATTAAATCCTAGTCCTGGTGAAAGCTATGGCAAAATTCCCATGGAAATCAGTGGCTACATGTATCTTAGGACATTATCTCAAGTCTGAATTGCCATTTGAATACCAGCATCCTTGGAGGAAGACAATTTGCGTGAGCAGCCAAAGATCAGGCCAGGAAAGCTAAAGCCTTGATTGAATTAAATCTGTCCATGGATGTCAGGCAACAAGTAAAGCTTCTAGAGGTACATCAGTGATAAAGGGAAGAGGAGGGAAAACATGGGCCCTCTCCAGAAGGAAACAGCAGACCTGGTTACCTGGGACATGGAGGAGGATGAGGTACTCAATGATTTTTTTTTGCCTCAGCTTTCACCAGCCTGTGCTCCAGCCACACTGCCCAAGTCACAGAAGACAAGGGCTGAGACAATGAAGAACTGCCTGCTGTAGGAGCAGATCAGGTTTCAGATCATCTAAGGAACTGAAGGTGCACAAATCCAAGGGACCTGATGAGATGCATCTGCAGGAACCAAGGGAACTGGCGGATAACATGGCTAGGTCACTATCCATCGTATTTGAGAAGTTGTAGCATTGTGGTCAAGTTCCCACTGACTGGAAAAGGGGAAACATAGCCCCCATTTTTAAAAAGGGAATAAACAAAGACATTAGGAAGAGGTTCTTTACCTTTGGTGTGGTGAGCTGCTGGCACAGGTTGCCCAGAGAAGCTGTGACTGCCCTATTCCTGTTCAAGGACAGGGCTTGGAGCAAGCTGGTCTAGTGGAAAGAGCCCCTGCGCATGGCAGGGGACTGGACCTGGATGACTTTTAAGGTCCCTTCCAATGCAAACCATTCTAGGATTCAATGGTTCTATGATTTATGCATTGGGATTGATTTGGAGCAAACTAATTTATTGCCCTTCCTCAGTAGCTTCACTACTGAAGGGACTAGCTGACACAGGAGCCATTTCCATTAGAGTGGTGTAATGGGATCAAGCTCTGTCTTTTGTTCCTTCCTTGTCCTCCACCACTTGCTCCTATCATCCCGCTACAAAAAACTGACTTGCTCTGGTCTGAAAGGAGCCCTGCTATTTCCGAACTGCTGACTACAACAACTTGGGGTGCTGAGGAAAACTGAACTCTTGTGGAAGAACAAAAGTGTGTCCTTTGTGGAAAAATGCTGTGACTCTTGATTGAAGGGCTGTGGATCCAGATGAATTTTCCTAGCAAAGGGGAATAATTCTAATCTAAATACAAAAAGGAGTCTGTCATTGTGTGTGGCTAGCTGTCAGGCTCGAGACTGGTCTTGATGAAGTATAGTGCCAACAAGCCAGTAACGAGCAAAAGCCAATGGTGAGGCTGCAACAAGCTGGCTTGGCTAAGTGAAGTCCAAATGCTGGCACCACTGCTGGAGGCAGGACAAGCATAGTTGAAAGGAGCAGGATTTCTATCTTGATTTGCAAATAGAGTATCACAGTTCATATGCCTTGTGTGTGGGTGTGTGGCAGTGTGTGCTAATGCACATGCCTTGCCTTGGCTTTAAATGGTCTCTGACTATAAAAGTTAATAGCTTTGACACAGCATTCCTAAAAGGAAGTGTTTGTCAATTTTGCTATAAGTGTTTGAGCGCAACAGTCTTAATTCAGTGTGTCAGATAAGAGAAAATCATGTTGGCTTATATTTATGATTTATCGCTTCTATCTTAGCACTAGAGATACTCGGAGAGCAAACTAACTCTTCAGTTTGCATTTTGCTCTGCTCTGTTTTTTATCCTTCTAAGCCTTGCCAGGCAAATCCATAACACTTATATACCAGTGTCAGATCTGCTGGGAAATGGGTGGGGAAATACATCTGGAATGCACTGGGGTGGTATTTTGGTAAGTCACAGTTTATGTGGGCAGAGATATGAAGATTGGTAAGATGTGTAGTCAGGCTCATGATGGACAGCTGAAGTCCATGCTACTCCATAGGTCAAGGAGAGCCACGCTAACACATCCAGGGGAGCACTGATACTGGTCCTTGGGAATATCTGGGATCCTTGACCTGATACTGGAAAAACGATGCATCTGAACCCTTCTGGACTAACAGAACCATAGAAAAACAAAGAAACTTGCATTCAGTAAGACCAGGATGCAAGCTATCTGTGCCAAGGTAGAGTGAGATCATCTCAGGAATTTGGGTGCTTGGTGCCTTCGTTCAGGATCCTGCTCAAGATGCCTTTGGTGATGATACAACTGAGGAGGTGCCTCTTAAACCTACATGTTGGTTACCAACTCTCCAGTGGTACCAAAACAGAAGAATTGGATATACTGTCTAGGTACTTGGTCTATCGGGTCATGACCACTTCTCAAGATTGTTACATGCATGAAGCCAAAGTGGGTAGAAAACACGGTGATTTAGAATAGCTGCTAGAGTGTTTCTGTTAGGCTCTTGCTTTTATAGTAGTGCTGCACAATACCGAGAATGAACAGTGGAGATAACATTGGCTTCCTCCATGTGGGATGCTCTCTCCTCTTTCCTTTCAGCCTTGGTAAGTGCACAGCAAAGATTTTCCACTTCTGTTTCAAAGGGAACCTCCACCCACCCGCCACAAGTACCAGCAACTATTTCCTCTTGTCTTCACAAACTGTTAGGGGTTCAAACACCTTCCTTGCTTTCTTTGGTGGAAGAGGCACATAATACAGGCAGCTATCAGCTACACTGATTCTTGGGACTAACAGTAAAGGTACCCATTTAAAGGACTTTGCAGGGGGCCTCAGAGTCCTCTGTGTCTTTTCTCGTGATCAAAGCGATTGTGAGAAATTATGGTTTTCAATTCATTTCTTTTTTGCATATGGGAAAGAGGATGTCTTTGTGCAATGGCTGTTAAAAAGACTTCAAAAGGACTTGAATCAGTCCATGGTGCACTATATACAAATTAAAATAATTGACTTTTGGCAGCCTTTTAGGAGATCTATAAATTAAAGGGATAGCATTTCTGATACATTTGGGGGGAACTTTATTTTATGTTGACTTTCAGAGTGCCCTCCCTCCCAGAGCTGGAAGTCAGCCACCACACCAGAGAGAGCCTCTCGCTTTCATTAGGTCTGCCCTCCTGTCACAGGAGTCACTGGGGCTCCTTCAGGAGTGCCCACGGTCACAGTGGGTCCTGGACCCATGCCAGCCCTGCACCCTTCCCTTTCCTTTCTGCTTTGAGGACTTTACATCAAGAAACAGAAACTGCCCCAAAACCAACCAGAATCACCTCTCTGGGGAGTTACATTCTCTCCTTTTTCCTCCATCAGTAGAAACCGATACCCTCCACCCAGCCTGTGTTGCACCTGGGCTGTCCCCATTTTGAGCACTGATGGCAATGGGTTCAGTTCTGTCTGTGATGACCTAAAAATAGCACTCAATTAACATTGCATTTCAAGAATTGGAAAATTTCCCAGAAGTCCATTCTTTTTTCCTTCTCTGTTTCATTACATTTTACAGTAATAATACACAAGCCTGTAGAAAACATGATGGGTAATGAAAAAATGTAATTAATATAAGCAGTGTAAAGCAGGTTTTTTTTCCCTCTGTTGTCCTTGCAGAAAATTACTGCTTTAAACGGAGCAGGATGTGAAAATGCATAAAGCAAACAGTAATATGCTGTGGTTTGTAAATATCTTATGCAAAATAGTTAAGTCAACTGCTGTTTATTTTTCTTACTTTGTGTCACAAGCTCTTACTTTCTTTTGTTCATTCCTTTTTTCCAGTTGTTCTCTTTTGGGGGATTGCTCTCCTTCATCTTAAGGAAGCCACTGGTTTAACTATGTTTCTTTCTACTACAGCTAATTCAATCAAACATACAGGACAGGCTATTCTGCCTCCTCTTCCCATGTCCTCCTGTTTGCTGGCTCCGAAATGCAACATACACTGCAAAAGCGTAGTAAGCCAGGACCTCACTATACTGTGGATCTCCTCTCACTGCTTTGGGCTTAAAATAGAGCAAAGCACCCTTTTATCCTACAAACAAACAAGTAATTATCCCAAATCCTGCAATAGCTTTACAACAAACTGTAGCATTCCTGACTTTTACTGTAGGATTCTGCAGTGTTTGTAAGGCTGCCTGGTTGCAGTTCTGGAATGGGCAATACACAGTCAGCATTAACTAGGATGGCATGGTATACGCCAGCTCTCCTTGGGATACTTCTCTCTGGCTATCTGTAGAATTTGTAATACCCAGCGATATCTGAAGGTCACAGCAGAGTTTCTGAACTGAAATACAAAACAGCATTCCAAACACATCTTCTGTGGCCAGACAAGAAACTGCTTACAGTTTATTTTCCCTCCCCCCTCTCCACAGCTGACATCCAGCATTATTGTTTATTTGTGTCTTGTTCCTGGTTCTAAAGGTTTCCCTTGTGGCCCTGGTTTATGTGAACTTTCAGACACCACTCGGGGCTTCTCTGCCCCATCCCCTCTGATGTAGCTGATTCCCCTGTGAAGGTAGGCTTCCCCAGCTGAAGATCTGTGCCTCTCTCCTGTGGCATTCTGTGCAGCCATTTGGAGTCCCAGATGTAGGAAATGAAATAATCCACGCTCATACAGTCATGAAAGTGCCCATCTGGCACACAGGAACATCACGCATTGGAAGCACACAAGCGTGAGCTCACTTTTGTTATGGCATTTCATAAACAGAGATGCAGCGAGCCAGCAAGTAAGGTCCTTTGGATAATAACAATCATTTCCACCACACATTGTGTTTAAAAAATAGGGAAGGAAAAAATCAAGACAAACTGTGAAGATCTGATCTGAGGCTTCTGAGCAGAAATTTCTACTTACAAATGTTTTCTTCCCAATGGCCTTCTGTACTTACACCTCTGGCTCTCCTCCCACCTCTATGTAGATGTAAGACAATGGTGACAGTTGAAATGTAGCCAGTTAACTCTTGGATAGCTCTGAAAGCTCTTCTTCCTCACTGTTCAGTTAAAGAAAGGAAATATTAGATCGCACTTACAAAAGTGAGCTCTATAAAAACAAATTGCATGTTACTGTTTTCTTATCACTACATAAAACTCACAGAAACAGTCTAATAAACGACCTCACCACTCAATTTTGAAGTATACAAATTAAAGACAGCAACAGATAAGCCAAGAGAGATTTATGTACAGTGTGTGTGCCTCTATGTGTGTGTTTGCATGCCTCTATGAGGATATACCCATATGCTGTCGACATTCAACCTCTGGAATTATAATTAGGGGAAAAGGCAGATGTGAAAATTCATCTTGCTGGGCAGCATATATATGTTGCACTAGTCCCTGATTAATTCAGGACCCAAACACTATTTACTCCAAGACACAAGGTTTCTGTTGGGATATGCTGGCTAATAAAGGGCTGGAATGCGAGGAAACAATGAACAGCCCAAAATGATGGACTAAGGTCAATACCAGTAAGTAAAAAACAAGGATATTTACATTATTTTAGCTTTGTAAAGAAACTGAAAAAAGACACCCTGGGCTTTTTGCTGGATGTCACTGCATGCTGTAAAGACATCTTGGGATGTACTGAACTTCTCAAAACCCTCACCATCAGAGCTTCTGGCAGTGCTGGATTGCTCCTCAAAGTGGCCAGGAAAGAGCTGAGAGAGGCTTCAGGTCTCCTGAACCAAAGTTGGCAAACCATGCCAGTTCCAAAACAGGGGCCTGGATGGGCCATGGGCTGGGGCATGGCACTCCATGGTTTATGAACATTATAAATTATGGATAACAGTAAAAGAAAACAGTCTCTGCATTTTACATGAGACATTTTTGCATTGTATCTGGCAAACAGTATCTGGTCCGGTATATTTTAAATACTAAGTGCTAAGGTGGGAAAACAACGAGATGTTTGTAAATATGACAGACCATTACAATATACTGCTTCTCATTTGAAAAGTCACTTGTGCAAGAAATGATTATTGACCCATGATATGTAAATGACTGAAATGCAGAAATTAATATTTGGGTCAACTCATGTATTTTTCAACCATGAAATGAAAAGCTCAGAAAATTCCCATTCCAATTCATACATGAAAGCATTACAGCACTATTACTTGGCTATTGTATTAATTTATTATTGTCTTAGTTAATGACACACAGAGTTCTCTCTCTACTTTCAAATGAGGACAAGGTATTACAGTAATGTTTCAGCCAGGGAATGGCCTTTATTCTGGACTCTTCTTGTACTGGTGACAATAAGCCAAATTCACAGCTGATGGAAGCAAATAAACAGCATTAAGGAGGCTTTGGCTCTAAAGTACCTTACATGTTGCACAAGGAGGACTGGTTCCAGCATTACAGCTCCTCTGCTCCCTCTGGGCTTGATTCTCATCTCCTTCATGCAAGTTTCACACTTGGAGTGTAATGCTCCATGGTTACTGCAATTAATCCAGAAATACAAATCAGGACAGGATCAGCATGTTTACTGCAGTGATGTCGTTTCTTTTAGTCTTTTATTCTAAGGGGTTTTGGTTCTAGACCTACAATATCGTTGTCTCTTGGGTTATTATCCATTACATTTCAATTCCACTGGCTACCAGGCTTAGCTGGATTGAGTGTGATTTAAGGTCAAACATCCAAATAATTCATTAGTATCCTAGAAATTGTGTGTTCCATCTTCATGGCTTTTTATGCAAAAGTAAACAATGCCTCATTCTTTGTGCCACGGGGTATCGTATCACTTGATGGGTCTATCTCCTTAAGAGATGCATAATTTAAACACAAATAAATGTATGAGTGAAACCCATGTAGAATGATACTCATGATAGACAAAATGGAGATGGGCAAAACAATTTAGATAATACCCAAAAGCAAAGCATCACAGCTAAATCAGGATTAACCCATGAAGCATGATGCGTTTCATGAAATGACTCTGGCATAGTTTTTAGAAACTACAGCGACTCCAATGACTTAAGCAGGACAGCATGGTATCAAGGTTGCTCCAGTGCTCATACTTGTACAAATGGGGTCAGGCCTATGAGAACAGATGAGATTTCTTTTTTTCAGTTAAAATGATATAGAATTATATATGCATATATCTTATAGATAAAACACTTTAAAAAATCTGTATAAAAGAGTTTTGTATTTCAGATACTATTTCTTGTAAACAGCTTTAAATGACCATAGACACAGCTATACATGGCTTGCCAGATAAGGAAGTCCCAGTATAAGCACACGTTTGGGTGCTGAAGTAAAAATGTGGTACCCCAGCACTCTATAAAATTATGATGGAGATGAAGCAGAGGTAGTGGTGGCATTCAGTGACACAGCCACTGCCCTCATAGTGTGATTTAGAAACTGCCCATGCTGGCCAGCTGTATGGGAGGGGTGACATCCTCTTGGTCCTGCCCAATTAATCATCCTCTGGTTTTCTTAGCTGCTGGTCCAAAAGGCAGACCCAGATGACTAATTCTGGCAATGGAGGCCCTACTTGTCAACAAGACCTCCCCTTGATAGAGGCGTGATTTGGTTTTAATTTTCTTGTGGCTCATTCATTTATTTGAGGCTAATGGCTGCCATGAATCATAGTGTTAGGAGGGAAAAGCATGACTTGTGCTAGCAGCTTAAAGAAGATGGCATGTCCAGCAGGGATAGCAGGAACAGAGTGTGCAGTTTCTTGATGCTTTGACCACATGGCAAGAAAAGTGTTGGTAAAACCTCCCCTCAAAGCCCAGTGCCTTCCCCTTGCTCATTTGGAGGGCACCATCAGATCAGAGCACAGCACAGGTGTAAGGAGTATTTGCAATGGGTTCACGTGGGAGTCTCAAACCGACCAGGTGATGATTACTGTGACCCCAACCAAGCACAGTTTTTATTTAACTTGACTGGTATGAGTAAGCTAATTGGCATCATTGGGCCAGTATGTACACCTAAAAGTTACGGCTGTGTTAAAATGCTTTGGTGGGTCAGGGGATAATGGGTGTTTAGCACCTTGCAGGACACAGCCCTGGGAGCAAGCCTTGCAGGAGCCTTCTGCTAAGCAGGGGGTGTGCTCTGAGGGCCTGATTTTGTTCAGCATGCACTTGCTCTGCCCCATGCACTCCACAGCCACATAATGCTGGGGACTGTCTAAATCATGAAACAACATGTTGTACCAGGGCAGCCAAAACCACCACTAAAATTAGCAGGAACCAGGCCAGCTGACTCTATGAGAAGCTGCGGAGCTTCAAAATGAATCTCAAAGTTACCTCTAACCCTGAAAACAAAACTAATTGCAGAATTTAAAGCTCCCTGCACATGTTAGGGAACTTGATGGGAATACCTCAGAAAAAAACCCACACAAACACGTTAGATAAAGCCCTCATTTTAATTGTATCAATTCTGCCAATTAATGATAATGGAAGAGCAGTCCAATTAGCTAAATAGCTACTAGTTTTATCAAGCAGAGGCTGGCAATTTAAAGCAAACAAATTCTTTCTAATTTTATCCCCTTGCACACCAAGATGTTTAAAGGATAATGGGAGATCCAATAAAGGATATTGCTCAAATAGAGCTACATTTAAATCGCCTAATGGCTTTAAGAGTTTTATCCCAATTAGCAAAGAAGAAACATGAACATTCAGTGACTTTCAGCATAATATCTAAAAATCTTCACTAAAAATATAACATATTCTCCAACTAAGGGCAGAATGAAAAATATCACTGACTTTTCCCTTAAAAACACTGATTTCTCCCAAAACAAAGGCTTCTCTGTAACGGCAAAAGTATCAAGATAAAAAGGACCACCCCATCTAAGCCCAGTATATAAATCATCTTCAAACTATGATCATTAGTTTTAACATAACTGTGGATTTGAATAAAGGAGATTGACCTATCTAACATATTTAAGACCAAATCCTACTGTTACCTAAATCTGAAATAAGTTAAGGCTATTGAAGAGAATCAAAAGCCTTTTCAAAATCAATAGCCAGAACAAATTCCTCATGATCATAATTTTGAGGATAAAAAAATCCATTAAAGTGATGTCTTTGATGGCTATTAATGAAGCAATCTGGAATAAATCCAGAGTGATCCATATGGATAATCGAATCTCTCACTTTCTCACATTTTACAGGGCTCAGATTTGGGGCCTCAACGGTATGACAGTGCTGGGCAAAAAGCTCCTTTTTCCCTTCTACACTGGGCTGCCCAGCCTAGGCAGTTGATGACATAGTCTCTAAAAGGGAATTAGGAGAGCAATGTGCTCAATATTCAGAGAAAGAAGAGGTCAAATGAATCAGCCTCCAGCCTCCACCACAAACCCCCAAATATCTCTCCTTCACTGCAGGTGCTGTGGAGGTTACTGTGGGCTGCAGAAACCACCAAAATGCTGTTGCTTAACTGGCACAAACCTCCCTCCCTGAGGTGCCCCTGCACTGCCCCGAGGTGCTTGGCATGTTCACTGCCTTGCCAGGCTCAAGCAGAGGCAGGGCCATCACCTATGGGGCAGAAACAGCCCCCAGGAGAGCCCCAGGCAAAACCCCTGACTGGAGCTGAACCGACTTTCTGGGGGAGGCAGCTGTTAACCTCCTGTTCCCCCAGTTAAACAGTAAGGGATTGAGGCTTCTCTCTTACTGTTCTGAGATAACATCATGAACCCAGAGCTTCCTCAGTCCTGGAACTGTGGCAGAGCCAACTCATTCTGGGGTAGGGTGTGTGTAGAAGTGGCCCTATTCCTCCCTGTGCCATCACAGAATGGTTTGGGTTGGAAAGGACCTTAAGACCATCCAGTTCCAACCCCCTGCCATGAGCCTGCCTTCCTCCCTCTGTTTGCCCCTGCATCTCCTCTTCTCCCACCTGGCTGTCACTTTCCCTGGAGCATCGGTTTCTCCTTGCAAAGCTGATCACATCTATTCTGCTTCCCTTGGAGTGCCTGAAAAGTACGCCTATCATCCCAGCAACAGAACTTGAAAACTGCAGCAGAAAACCATCAGTGCTAGAAACGAATCCATAGTTTCCATTTGTGACTTTGCTTTTTCACTGCCGGTAACATCTAGAGAGATGGTCAAGTGTCCACCTCCTTCACCCTCCCCTAAAGTCAGAGTTGCCTATGGTCTGGAAACTGTCACATCCTGCAAAATGCTCCTGGCCCCATGTCACAAGGCCAGGACATGTCCTGTAGTCTCTGAGCAATGCTGTTTCAGTCAGGATTCAATAAAGTATTGTATAAACCTGGTAGGAATCAATTTTTATTTGAAACCAAATTTTAGGTTTCAAGCAGGAACAAAAAGTTAGAGAGCAGAAGTTAGACAGCAGGTCAATGCGCTTTGCATGGGCATCACACCAGGTCAGAATGATCCTGAACTTTCACCTTTATGATCACCCTAAATTATCTTTGAGCCAAATTTGTTTTCACAGGTGTAGTAGTTCCTTTTCCTCCTAATCTGACTGTACACCAAAGACAAAAGCTCAGGGGTTTGTTTGGTTTACATGTTTTTATCCAAAGCAGACGCAGAAAAGTGTTTAAAAGGTTGATCTGTATGTAAAGAACAGTTACTAACAGAACCATTTGCTTCTCCAATAGCTGCAATTATATGTAAAAGCTTTCACTCCAACTTCACAACCAACTGATATTATCCTGTTGCTGCCACCCCTGCAACTCCTTCAGGCATTTAGTTGCCACCAAAACCTATGCAACTCCAAGCTGGCTTCTGCTACAAGTGCTTCTTCTATCATGTCAGCCAACTCAAAGGATTCATGTCTCAGAGGTGCCTCTTTCCAGAAGGGTCAATATAAACTCCTGCTTTTCCATATGACAGTGCAATTAGGACAGAAGCTGTCTCTACCATTACCAAAACCTATGTAGATATAAAAAAACAAGACCAAGCACACTATGTTGAACAAAAATCCAACTGTCCCAATACTGTTAATTGCCAGTAGTGAATGTTCAGAAGTGGAAGTGTAAGAACAGGTCAAAGGCTGCAGTTTCACTGCTGTAATTTACCTTCCAAGCAATCTGTGTCTTAAGCAATCTTGTCCAGACCTCTTGGTAGCTGGTGGGGTTTCTAAAATCTTCAAGCTAGACTGGAGGCCAGTTGTTGACTATTCTTGAGAATGTATAGAGATTGCTGTTACCATTATAGGGTACAACGAAACTTCTTCCTACTTTTCAGAGGTCTGAAATGATCCTTTCACTCACCTAAGTGGATCACGTTTGTTCTTCTTTGCCCACAGCACTGAATAGCTTTCCTCAAATCCTCTAATGGGCTTGAATCTGAGAGGTAAAAGCAGCGGCTTCAGCATGAGCTTTCTGGACCTTGTGCAAACACAGTAGATCTGGAAACACTGTGAAACATTAGGAGGATTGCTAGGTAAATTGAGAGAATTAAAGGAACCTGAACTAGCTTCAGCAACATTAACATTCTCTACTGGTGACAAGAGAGAATAACTATTCACTATCAGTATCTTCCCCTGCAGGTGGGTGTTTCTAAGAGCAGCAGTGCTCAGCCTTGGCATTCGTAGGATGGTTTGGAGAGCGCAGAGCAGGTTCCAGGAAGCTTGCCAGTTCCAGCACAGTCCAGCCAGGTGCCAATCTACAATGACCACAGAGCAGCTCCAACGTAAGCTAGACATCTCAGCTAATGTTAAGGAGTATCCTTAGATACTTATTTGGCAGATTCAGTAAAGAAACTTGTCCTGGAAAGTGTTTTCATGTGTAGGCCAGTGTCTAAGATGGAAGGAGTAGGGAATAGGGGACAGGTATAGAAGCATTTGAAGTGGAGGTGATTCAGCCAGCTGAGCCCGCCTGTCATGGCCCTGATGAAGAAAAACTCTTCCACCAAGAAGTAAAAGGAAGAGAATTTCTTTGCAGCCAGCCAGGGTAAAAGAAGGGATAGATGAAGTTTTCTTCCCAATGTTATTATGAGTCTCTACTGACAACACTAACGAGCAACACAGCAAATCACAGTCACAGCATTTCCTTTAAGCACCTCTGTCACTAGTAAGCTCAGGGACATAGACTGAAAAATACAAATGCAGTTATGAATTCCATTAGCTTTTCTGAAACCAAAGGAAATTTATCACCAGAGGAGAACAAATTCTCCTCCTAGTTACCATGATGCAGTTCCAGGAAAGCTGACAAGAGTACTACTAACTCAAGTATGGGAAGAACCTGTTCTCAGCTCCTGGAATGCAGGCTGTGCTGAACAGATATAACTATCTCACTACACTGAGTAAGAGCAAGAGAGAGACCTTTTATGATGTTCTACCCATTAAAAAGAAACCCATATACACAGCTTATTGTTATAAATAAACGCTTTACCTGAAAATAGTTGCACACACTCCTTTGCATAGGATTTGGTATACATCTGTGCTCTTCAGTAGTTTATTCCAAGCCCTAAGTATTTTATATAATTAATGTCAATAGGCTTGGCTTACATATTATAAAAGAAAAGTATTTCTAATTAGCCTTTTTGATGTGTATCAGTATTTCTCCCTAGTATTTTCCAAATCAGGTTCCTTTTTCTACACTGCTGCACAGAGAGAGTATGTGAGGCTTATGCACCACATAAGTCTCACTCTGAAGATAGCTGAAATTGCATTTGCACGATAACTAGGCATTGAGGTTGCCCTCAACACAAGGTGAGGTTCCCCTACTATGAGCAATGTCAGAAGTCCACGTTATAAACTGGCCTTGTGACAAGTGAAACATTCCAATTTCCTGTTAAACTCAACCAACACTTTTCATATTTCAATTTATTACAGTGACACAATACAATCTACTTTTCAACCAAGCAAAACCTACTTGCTTTCACTGAACCTCTGGATAGTCTTTGGGAGGAATAAAACCTTCATAGCAGCCATATTCAGAGGCTTATCACAACACACCAGGGATGTAAGTAAATCTCAAGCAGTAAAAGAGGCACCAACCATGGTGAGCTGCCTAGATGCAGCAATAAAGGAGGTCAAGGTGAGCACCTTTTTGTACCTGTCAACCCTGCAGAAAGGCCAGACAAATTGACAAGTTTTTGCTAAGCCAAAGGATAGGTCCTATCAGCAGTAACAGTGGAAAGCTGAGCGGTCAGACTCCCATTTCTTACCACTTACCCCTCTTTTTCTTGGAAGAAACTCAGCACTCAATTTACACTTAAGTAAAACCACGGTACAAGACTGACCAGATGCCTGTTGGAAGCAACAGCAATATTTTCCTTTTACTTTGAGTCTTGGATTAAGCTCTAAATGAGATCAGAGCTAGATCTGATTTGTAGAGGCATACAGGAAGAAGAAATTGCGCTTCTCTATTAAACTGGACAAGCAAAGTGCTTTATTGAGTGCTGAAATGAGATATGAGATTCCATGACAAGCTCAGGTTGGTTTTGTTTCCCATGTAGCTCTCACTGAACACAAAGAAGCTTATTTTCCATGTCATGGGACGCTTGATCCTGCTCAATAAAGACAGTATCTTCCCTAGAAGCATGAAGGCCCTGCTTTATAGGCTTGGCAAGAGAGTATACATCAGCCTTGCTGGTTAATTCAAACAAGAATAGCAAATTCCTAAAACTTTGGCCAAATTACCATCTTTCTGGCTGCTTCAATGAGCTAATATTGTTGTGGAAACCTGGAAGCAGTCATCAAGTCTTTGATGATTTATTTAGTAGGAGTCATCTAGTAGCTAATTGTCCACAGTTTCTAACCTCATTCCTGAGCACTGCTGATTCTTCTTCCAGCATTTGCAGTTTTCTCCTTAAGCTTTCTTACATCTCTGCATGTAACATTTCCAGACAGCAGTTCAACTTTATCACAAATGTGTTTATGAACTTGCCAAACCACATGCAAGATCTTCAGACTCAAAAGTCAAAGATAAAATCATCCTCAGAGGGCACCTCACCCTTCTCCACCCAAGCACATGAAAAAACCCAGCTTTAGGCTCTAACATTTTACATTTAGAACGAGTTACAGCCTAGGTTTCTTGGGTTTTGTTTGGTGTTGGAATTTTTACTTTTCCATTCTTCTCCTGGGTTTTTCACCCTGGATCCATATCAAAAGAGAGAAAATACTGGTGAGCCACGTGAAAGAATGATCCACCTTTTTGTCTGCAAATCTTACCATGGCTGTAGTGCTGGCCCCAGTGAAGGTCTTAGCAGAGATCAGAGTTAACTAAAATGCTCAAGACATTGGATGGCTGTAATCTAGATGTTCCTGGGTAAGTTCAAAGAAGAATCCGATTCACTCTGTGGCTCTGTTTCCACCAGGTTTCAGGATGGTCCTCATGCCTGTTAAGTGGTAAAAATAAAACAGTTCTGGTTAATCTCATGTGATTCTTCATGAGACAGAAAGCTCTTCCTGCTCATTTTCTGCATTCAATTATTCTGGTGCATGACTCTACAATTGTCACATGTCTGTTTTGGGGTGGCTTCTTGCCACGAATGGATGAAGGGCTCTTTATGCCTGGATTCTGTCTCCTATTTGTATGTTCATGAAGAAGCCTGGGTCCCTTGGGAGACGGATGACTCTCTGTTTGGGCAACATTATCACCACCATCTACTATGATGTGTGCCTGTGGGAAGACACTTTTTAAAGAAAAAGTTCAATTTTGCTAATGTAGCCATTGTTTAAATGTCAAATATAATTAGAGTACCCACCCAGGGTGTATGTTGTTGGGTAATTTTATAATACTCCGTCTAGATGAGTGTTGGCTTTCTACCTGCGTGCTTCACCACACCCAGGAATGCTGGTATTACACAATTACACGCATCCTGTTGACTAATTACATAATTATTAGTGTTTTTAATATTCAACGATGCACTCACATCGGTGCTGCGAGGTTTTATGTCACTGCAAACTGAATCCAAAACGTTAACACATATGAACAATGTTGTTCATGCAGCTTACTGAGCAAGGACTTACCGTCCAGCAGACGGCATAGAGCACAGCATACATTTCACACACGTTTGGCAGAGCCTCTCTCCCCCACTGTTACTCTGGGTTCCACCTGCTTTCTAAAGCTGTTCCAGTAATTCTGTATTCAAGTTAGAATTTCTATAGTCTGTCTACTTCTGAGTTATGATGGCTTATCATGACTAGAGTTAATTTTTGGCTGAAAAAGCACTGTGACGTGCCTGAGGAAGGAAGACTGCTCTTCACAACGGCAATTCTGGAAGGAATCTGGGATATGCAATTTAAAGTGAGCAATTACCTATAAAAATATCCAGAATACTGTTTCAAAGTGCTACTGATGAGCCTAAGCCACTTGGATTTGGCACAGATTTTCCACAAGTTCAGTTACAATGTCTTGATCTTGATCTGAGCTCTTGGTTCTCACAATAGACACGAGAGGCCAGATGCAAAGTCTTGCTCACCATTTGGATGTGGAGTCTTTAAGATAACACACTTTTTGTTGCAATCATGTCTTACTTCTAAACTTATTCATTTGAATTTAGTCACAATCTGCAGAAGGCGGCACAGAGGCCAAGCCCTGGGTCTTGCCCAGGGCATAGTTTTATGCTGCTATGTACCAAGCGGATTATACATGATGTTTCAGTAGTGTTTCTGGCCTGCTACTGTTAGTTCTTCTGGAGTTCCCAGCTGTGCACATAGCCCTTTATGATGGGAAAGATAGACTGGGTCCTCACCTCCAGCCATGTGTTTGCTGAGGAACAGTAAAGAGTAACAAGCATTTTGCACATAACTTCATTATTTTGTTTTCTTCTTCATTAATTTTCTTCCTCATGAATCCCTTTTTTCTACCCCAAACACCAGCAGTAAAGTCAATACAGTACTGCATTTCTCTCCATCAGGAAGACACTTAAAGAGAGGCCAGGGTTTTGAATTTGTAATGGGGGTTTCTGTTACTTCTAAAGGCTCTTGTTTTCACTGCCTCCTTACCTGGTGTGCTTCTCCCATGACTGGAAGAGAAGAAATTTCTGAGGGATAGGGGACCCGTCCTCATGGGTATAACCCTGTGTGCCCACAGCTACCTAATTTCACATTGAGGACCACTGTTTCTTCTGAAAGCAGGTGCTTGAGAAGCTGTTCTTCAAACATGAAGCCCGAGTTGACACGACAGGTTAAATCCCTCTTTTCCCTTCTTTCCTAAAGGAAAACAAAGCCACAATGAACTTGGGCACTTTGCTATGTCCCCCCAGCAGAAATGCTGTGGCTCATTTGCATAGATGATGAACGGTATTCCATTAGTGAAAATAACCTGAACCAAAAAACTGCACCTGGCCAACAGCACAGGACCAGCTTGCTTCCTGATGTGATTTTAAATGGCTGAGATATTAAACCACTGAAAAACGGGGTTTATAATGGAAATACTGACAGACTATTAACTATAGCGGTGCTGCTCTAATAAATGAAATAGCCTGTCGTAATCTCTAATTCACAAATATGCAAATATAAGGCAGAGGATTTGCTCCAAAGGATGTCTCTATAATTTTAACTGACCTTTACTGATACTAAATGAGCCTGTTGCTTCTGGGTTTGAGCATTACATAGAAAGTACAAGGAATTCTGCTTCTGTATCCAAGGCCCACTCCAGCTCCCATAAGCACTCATGGCAAACCCCTCCCTCCCTTCCATAGAAAACTCTGGCCCCAGAACCCCCCAGATGCCTGGCATTAAACTGAACTCTAGACTGTACTTGATTTTCAATCTGTTCTCATCTGCGTTAATTATTATTACATTAATTCTTCTGTTTGGGAGAAATTAAGCACACATTTGCCCCATGTGTCAAAGAGCTTGACCTGCCAAAAGGCACTCACTTGTTTAGTGATAAACAGACCATCAACACAATGATATAAATGTTGAATTTTAGCCAGTTTCCTGTTCTGGACCAAATGGAGGTAAATCCACTGACTTAATATTTAATAACCTAAATGTAATTTCTTTTTTCTGCCTCACATTGCACAGTAAAGAACTGGATGGCTAGCAGTTTTGCAGATTCTCAACCCCTAATTATTTTAAGCTATTCATCCTGCTATCTGTCCATTGATGCTCAGCCAAATTGCCAGCAGGGGAGAGATCTGTCCAATCCAGGAGCTAAATGAGTCACTGAGAGTCAATCTGTTTTTTTCCCTTGCTGCTGGGATTTCCTTGGGTCCTGGCCTCTCTGCTCCAATCACATACACACAGCTCCAGGCGTGGGTCCTCTTTGGCTTCAGCTGCCTCCTGTCTCCCCATGTCTGCTTTGCTCATCACAGCTGTCAATGGACTCTCTCTGGCTGGCCACAGAAGACCAGTACTTCCATCACGCTGCTCCTACAGCTCTTGCTCTGAAGGAAAATGAAGACATCTTGGCCTTGTTGAATTTGCTGCTGAAGTAATACATCAGGTATCTAGATGGGAAGCAAACCACATGAATAAAATGTGTCATCTGGGTTAGATACTAATTTATTTGCCTTAAGTTCTCTGGGAACAATATCTGCCCTTTTTCCAGAGAACTCAGTTAAGTTCCATAGATACCTAACACTAGTTTGACTTCTGCAGCATGGAAAACAAATATGAAACAGAGAAAAAAAAAGACTCATCAGAAATATTAGCTTCTCAGTATTAAAATGTCTGACAATGCTGCAAATACAATCTATAAACAGGAACATTTAGAGCCTAACTATTCACCAAAAAGCAAATTCCTTGCTTCCTCCGTTTTAGGGTCAGGATTCAATTACACAAAAATATGCAGCAGACTTAAGGACTGCATGTAAGATTAAGATAACTGGTATTTCATGGTAAATGATTAAATTAGCTGACACAGTTTTATCCTGAACTTTGCCATTAAAAGTGACATTTTTGTGCCACGCACACTGTAGGCTGCTGGTAATCTAAACTGCCTTTTTTCTTTCAAAGACTTTAAATAGCTGAAGAACTCTTGTTCTTTACTCTATTTGCAAATGTGTGGAAAATGTATCTACATCGTAACAAGAGGAACTAAGCACAGGGCTTTTTTCCCCCCTCTTTTTTCCTATTATACAAATACCTTAAGAAAACAGCAAGGAAATTCCAAATGTTCAGACTCAGCTCTGAACATGCCCTGTAATCAAGTCATTTATGTGACTCCACAGAGATGAAGACATGCTGTCCTCCTCATGGTGAGTAAAAATAGAGAAACGACAGAAACCTTTCACTAAAAGTTTAATTATTCCTAGTGTACAATTGTAAACCACTCTACGTTTATCCCTTTTTCCTTTCAGGCTTGCTTTTTTATCATGGAAAGGAGTTACGGGAATAATTTTGACAGAGAACAGAGTTAGGACTGGAGGGCTGGAATGTCAAAGCTGGTGGTTGTAGTTAGTCACTGCCTTTCAGTTAAGCTAGCTGGGAAGGATCAACTCAACTCCTCTGTGAAGACACTTAGGTCCTTCAAAGCAAAGTGCAGCACATGGCACTGCACAGTGCAAGGCAAGGCCAGTCTGATGAGACATCTGGACCATGAGAGAAGTTTGTCTTCTAAGTACTGCACTAAGAGACCACCAGAGCTGGGAGGGAAGAAAAGCCATAGAAGCACTGCAGGAATGAAGAAAGGTGGCATGACACACAGGCAGTGCATCCCTGGGAGAGGCCAAGGAATGGACTCTGGCTGGAAATGGTCTCACAGGCAATGGGAGATAAAATTCTTCTTGTTGTTTGACTTGTGCTATGGTCAGAAAAATGGATCTTTGTCCATAAAGTTCAAAAGAAGCAGCTCTAACAATACAAAAGCACAGGGACTACAATACTGGTCCAGAACTGTGGTCCAGCACGTTCAGGCTTTCACTATGCAAGATTTCTCATTTCAAAATGATGCAATAGAAATGACAATTATTACAATAGACTAATCCACCTGAATCACAGAATGCTTGGGACACTTAATTCTCCCCTGTCAGACTCTGGAAATTAGAGCTTCATGAAGAAGTCATGCATGAATTGTAGCATACTTCTTTCTGTGCACTGGCTCAAAGGTGAAAGAAAGTCTCCAAACACTGACTATGCAATCTGGAGGGGTAAAGATAAGTCTCTATACTTCAGCTTTTAGTAACCAAGGGCTCTGCTGAAACGGGAAGCTCAACAGACACCAAAGAAACTGGGGGTTTATTCCAGCTGAGAATTTGACCCTTTATTCTTAGTGCAGACTTCTCAGGGGTGTGTGCGTAACAGGAATGCTATGGCAAAGTTTCTGGATTCCTTGTTAACCATAAAGAGTTGAGCAACACTTTGGACTCTTTCTTACACCTTGGATCTTCTATCAGTTCTAATAAAGAAGAAGAAACACAGCTTTTTACACAGCACCTTCCTCACCAGTTAAAAAATGCACTTATTCCATGGTCACACCACTATCATAAAAGGATGCCTTTCAGTGAAAAGGGTTTCAATGTTTGAGAACTCGTGCAAATGCTGAACAATGAAAGCCAATCTGATTATCAGAAAATCAAACCTGACCATCTCACAAACTGTGTTATTCAATTACAACTTCTCAGCTCTCCTACATCATTTCTTGGCTTTTACACATTGTGCAAAAGATAGAGCTACTTTTACATCTCTTTGTACATTTTAAACTTTGAAAACCTTTCAGAGCAGAGGTTATATGAATCATCTAGCTTTTCCAATTCCAAAATGTTTCACTGAGCATTCATTATTAACTGAGTAAAATGAAGATAGCTGTGATAAATTTTGATCTCTCTCAAAGTAGTAGAAAGGATATGAAAACATCTTGTTCATAGTACTAACTTTTAGATGACATATGAGGGTACAACCCCGTTTTTTTTTCACTGTCACATACAACAAGGCTCTTAATAACCCAATCACTTATTACGTTTTTCCCCTTCCTAGGAACTAACAGTTTCAGCCTGGTCTGCCATTTAGCAGAAATGCATTCAAACAACATAACCATGACAGGGCTGGTTGCTGGTAATGGGAAGCGTGTCCATGGCAGAGATTAGGATCCTAACTAATATCTAGGGTTTTACCTAGTTCATGTATGCTCTCTAAACATACGTACATACATGTCTTCATGGGACTGCTCTGGGAAGAGAATAGGAAGCCTGTGACTGCTCTCAGATCTAGGGGTGATGGTTTTCAACACATCTCAGTAACCAGTGCTCTTTTACTAAATATACTGCAATATTTGGTGTACTAACTGTACACAAAACTTGAAAATATCAGGAGAAAACAGTCCTTTTCAGGTGGCTTAACACAGGAACGAAGCACAACCTAGAGAGGAACCACACTAATCCAGAAAAAAAGATGGAACTGGCTCATTTTAGTGAGTCGAGATCCTGGATACATCTTGCTGCTTGTCCTTTGGCTGTCCAAAGATATGAACTAGACTGAAGTTAGAGATGTACTCCACAACTAAATATATTTAGGAAAAGCCGTTATACTATTTGATTCATCTAAACTGCTTTCAGTCTCATTACAGCCTCCATGAGCTTGGCTTCTCCAGGGTCAGGCCTATGTGTAAGGGAAGCAGACAGGGACAGGAGTTGTGCAAAGCTGGTCATGGGCTTAATAAGAGCTTGATTCTGTACCAATGAAATCCAGGGGAGTTTGGCTCCTGTTTGCAATGGGAGGTAGATCAACGCTTTATGCCAGCTGTTCCCTGCTGGGTAGGGATAATCCCTTTGAAACAAAATATTTGACTTGTTCTCACTTTGTTGTTGTAAGAAGGTTTCCCATGATAATGTTTTCATGAGAATCAATAGGTGCTCTCCATTTCTGCTTCCAAATACCCCCGTTCCTGCAGGACGTATTTGCTGATCCTAAATTTAACAAAAAAAAAAACCCCAACAAGCCCAAACAAAAGGGGTTTCCCAAAGAGAGGATTCTGCTATTAACCATGTTTACAGAAGACACCACAGCAGTGAGTTACAGGGTGGATCATCTGCTCGTTCTGCTGGCCACAACAACACCTCTTCATGTTTCCTTAGCCAGAAGATGCAGTAAAGGGACACATCAATTCAAACAGCTACAACTGAGGTGGGAGCTCATGGTCAGAAGTAAAATGCTGAGGTCTCAGCAGACAAGTAAGATGACAGACAACATAACCTGTCAACAGTCATGAAGGGAGTAATGAGGAACAGAGCGTGGGAACAGCATCGGAAAGGCAGGAGCTACGGGAGGACAGGATGAACAATAAAATCAGATATGCATCCTGCAGTCCGGATCAAAGTACAGCATTTAGTCTTTCTTGCTGTTCCTGTGTTTTGGTTTTATGTTTTACAGGGAAAATGAGGTTCTGAAAGATGGCTGAAGCTGCCCAGGATGCTCCACAGGTCAGCAGCACACTGTGGCTACTTCCAGTCCCTGCATGTATTAATCAAGTGTGAAAGTTGGGCCCATTTACCCCAGCTTTCAGTCCAGTTCATTCCCTCTTGCCCCTCTGGCTGAGCTCCATTTGGCTTACACACCTGGAACATAAAGTCTGCCCAGTTTTATAAAGCTATTATTTAATTTTAAGTCTCTTCCACAGCATTCTAATGAGACTTCCATAAGCTACAGAGTCCTTCATATCCTCTTGGGAACTCCTGTTAACTCTATAAACAAGGACACTTCTGAAAAGCTCTAGAAGACTTCAAGGGAGGAAACTTCCAGAGGCAGAGCTGCTTGGTCTGGCAGCCGGGAAGGGAGCTTTCTGTAGAGTTACATCCCCCAGAAGCAGGAACGCATGGAATCGTTTGAGCTTAAGAGGCTGTGACATCTTTATAGAAGGGGAGGAGGGACTGAGAGATACAGTGACAGAGCCAGGAGCTGAGTCTGGCTGGCTGTTCCAGGGCGCATTCTCCTCACAGATTTTTATGGTTCTCTTAGCCCTAATATTAAACACTTGACCTTTTTGTCAAACACTATTTTGGATTTCTAGGTTGGATGATTAGTTACTAAATATACCATCTGTAGTAAACAGGGAACTGTGCAGTCCGATGCTTCAGTCTCAGACTTTTCAGGTATTGATCTCCTGGCATTTAACATTAGAATACTGAGCCCTCCTATATTAACCTAAGTCATTTGGTAAGCAAGAGCTGCACAGCATTTTCACACAAGGCACAGGGATTTCTAAGGTAGCACTACAGAGAACAGGGATTCCTCCTTTCCCCTGCCCTGCTAAACTGATAGCTTTAAGGAGAATGCTGTAAGCATTATGAAGCCAAGCATAAGCAGGAGCTAGCTCCTGCCAAGCAATACAACTTAGTTTACTGCCTACAAATAAGCGTGTTACCTTTTAAAGTTCAGTAAAGCAGCACTTTGCAAATGACTCTGCCCTGTGCCTCCCTCCCCACTGAACTCTTCCATTCATACTTTCCCCTCCTTTCCCCTGTAAGCAGAGTACAATGTTGGAAGCAGAATTAATCATTTGCTTTTCCAATTCTCCCTCCCAGCACCTTTGTACCCCCATTTGGGAAACAAATGCTGTAAACTTAACCCCTCCCTCCCATAAATCCCACCTCAAATATTTGGATTTAAAGGTATGTGGTTACAGACAGCACAACCCTGAACTTGTGAATATTTCTAATAGTTTTGGAAGATAAAAAAAGATCCAGATTCTTCCTGGAACTTGAAATGGTTTTAATAGGAACAGAGCAAAAAGCTAGTGCAGAAACATCTATCACCCTTAAGAGGATAAAACTCCATGAAGAAAAAAGAGCCTTAGAAGTAAACCATACTGTTTAGCATATTTAGAAGAGGACCCCATGAGGTCCATGTAACATAGTTATAGTACACTAATTCAGCTTGAACATAGAGAGGTTTGAGATTTGGTAACTGGCTCCTGACTACCAGCAAGTGACAGAACTGCTTTATTTTTCAGCAGACTGGATCTGGTCCTGATCTCCATCCTGAAATACAAGACTGGTACATTCAGTCACTTCAGGAGACTCATTCCTGTCTGATACTAAGGTTACAGCTGCTCTATTAGATTTAATAAAACCAGCTGCTCTAAATCCTAGCATAAATTTCCTCTTTGTTATTACAGGATGGTACTTGTTATCCAAGCAAAACCCAAGGACTCGCCTGTTCACATGAGCAGTAGATGACCAGACCAGACTTCAGGATGGGCCTCAAAGTCACAGAGCTGTAATTCTATTTTCTTTGATTATGCACTAGCGTGCTGGAGGCAGCCTATGCTCAAAGCAGATAATCCTACTCTTTGCCATCTTAGCAATTAAAACAGGGGTGTTTGAGGATGACAAGAACTAGGAAATAAACCTTAAAAGCCCATCCCTTCTAAAAATCAGTGTCCAAATGGTTAATGACCAGTGAATTTCATCTAGGAGCACCACCATGCTCCTCCAACTGCTGTACACTTTTGTCTTTAATAATAAGAAGGAAAAGATACTACTGAAGCTGGAGACACTCCACTGCAGTTATAGCATGGTTATTTAGCAAACAGTTACTTCCAAAACAAACTGCTGAAAACCTGCTGTGCTCCAGCATCGGCCAAATTGAGTTCCTCCCGTCTCCCCTCTTTCCAGATGCCTTCGGTGTTGCTTACTTTACCTCTTGGCACATACCAGCACAGTGACATGTGATGAGGTGAGGCTTAGGGCAGTTCCTAGTCATTGCTTCCAGAACTGCAAAGAGCTGGGACTACTCACCAGTCCTGAACAACAGCAACCTGCAATGGAGGAGCTGCAGCAGCTGCAAATTTGCTCCCCAGGCATCATACAGATACTTGCTGATTCCAGAAAATCACAGAACAGAAAGCCTGGTTGCAGGCACGGCAATCCTACCTGTTAGGTGTTTCATTACAGAATAGTGTGTTGGAAGACTTGGACATTCATTCCTCAATTATAAGATGTGTCTCTACAGCACAGGGACACTGAGAAAGGTTTTCTGGCCTGATCATATGAACCAGCACATTCCTGTTTAAGCCAGTGCTGTGCTCCCACCTGCTTCAGCTACCTTTATTTACCTCAAAGAAGTTTATGTGTGCCCTATCTGGAGGTCTAAACTTCAGGAATCTATAAGCAA
The DNA here is from genome assembly GCA_032466535.1 of Forpus xanthops. Classification (NCBI taxonomy): domain Eukaryota; kingdom Metazoa; phylum Chordata; class Aves; order Psittaciformes; family Psittacidae; genus Forpus; species Forpus xanthops. The sequence continues at coordinate 58,902 of JASSUY010029831.1, forward strand.
AGTGGTAACTCATTCAGGTGCTCTCTATACACATATCTTAACTTAGGTGTAGCCAGTCTTTGGCCATGTTCAGCTCCCATATAAGCCCAAGAAGTAAAATCACTGTCACTGGACATCTGGATCCATTGGTTTTGCTACACTACCAAACCTTCTTGCCAAAGAGAATTCTGATTCTATGCCACTGCAGTATTGCCTTGACCCTTGAAGTCCATGGAGCTCTTCCTGGACTACATGACTGCAGAGCAGAGCAAGAACATTAAAACTGTTAGGATGCTGGTGCTTAAAAGAGAGAGCTGCATTTAATATAATGCTCTGGACTGAAGAAAAAAGAGTGGTATATACATAAGACAGTTTTAAATCATGATAAAATTTGCCATCTTACTCACGTCCTTATGTTTCTAGTCTGTATGGCTTATCAGAGGGCTTCTGGAGTAGCGTTTCATGTGCATTAATTCCATTAGCTGTATGTATGAAAAGCCACTTCTAAACCAGTGCTACACCAGTGAGGTTTTCCCAAACAGGCAGAAATGAAGTAATGGAAGTTAAACACAAAGTCCATAGCAGGAAGTCAGTAGCAGAGCTACAAAGAATATGCCAAGGGTCCTGGCACCTCAGTGCAGCAGGCCAGACCTTGATAACTCCCACAGCTGAAAACTACTCTAATTATTTAGCTGACAATCACAAAGCAGGACATAAAGGTTTTCTCAGCAGTTAGTAGATGTTAGCCAGTTATCTGTAGAAAATCATGTAATTCATTCTCAGAATTGAATTAGGAAACAACTGGATTTCCCAGGTACTCCAAACCATACCATGACAACTCTCCCCCTCCTTTTATCTGAAGGACTGTCTTTCTCAGCACAACCAACATCAACTGACTCCCACATGTACCTCAATGCCAAAATCTCTCTCCTGACAGCGAGGGAACTATTCCACATTTACAACTGATCCGAAGGAGAAATCAAAATCCAGATTCCATCTCTAGAACACCACTTCCCAGTTACACCATTTCAGCTTTTGTTCGCATACTGCACGGTCTTCAAGCATAGTTTATCAATTGCGATGTATTTTACAACCTCCCATAGTCAATCAGGCTTGTAAATGTTTGCCCTCTTCAATATTTTCCCAGCAGTTTAAATGGTTTTACACCATTTAAACACACAGAGATATCTGATATAAGTCATTATGGCCTTTGGTCAAAACGTACGTTTAGCTTGCTCTCCTATGGCTAGCCATCTTTTTTCCATTACATCTAGCAGAAAGGATAACACGTTTGTGGAGAAGCAATTTCCTTATAAATTAGGCTAAAACACAGTGGCTTGGTTTCCTCAACTAAGATGTTCAGGCCTGCACTGCAACCAGGCATGTCCCAGGCACCATCTGCCTGTCTGTGCAAATGTCAGCACAGTCACTCCACTGTAGCTAGGATGCCTTGAGAAAACAGTTAGTCATGCTCAGAAGGTCTAATCTCCTTGGTCACAAATTCCTAATGATAATTATAATGGGTCCGTAGCTCCAAGAAATGAGAGCATACATATATAAGGACAGAAAATCGACACATGGGAAGAGTAAGGTGTTATAAATATAGTAACTGGCATTAACACAATGTGTTGTATCCTGAAAAGCAAAGTGTAGCAAATATGTCTCTTTAAAACACAAAAGCAAAAATTTTGCCTTTACCCACTGATGTTTCTAAGCTATTTATGCTCAGGCCAGCTCCTGTCAGCTCGTCACAAGCTGTGTGTTTTCATTGCAATCTACTGCCCAGCATCACTCCAGCTCAGCTGGCATTTGTGTTATGAGAAAACAAGATGGATTTCACTAATTTGCTTCACTCCTACCCTGCATCAATTCCCATACATAGAATTCCCTTTAACTTCATAACGTTGGTGGGATGGTAGTGGTGGGCCAAGAACGCACCACTCATCCAGCTCCTCCTCTTGCTTAGGCACCTCTCAGGCCCTGTACTTTTGGCATCAGACGCACCATTTCTCAGGCTGGAATATTTTATGGAATGGTTTCTGTCTTGTCCACCAAATACCAGAGGAGGGAAGGGAGAAAGGTCAGAGGGACACTAATTGACCTCTGCTTTGAGAAGTCTTCCAGTAGTACATGTGGGGCCTCCAGGACATCTTCCCTGTGGTTATGTTGAAATGGCTGAGGAAGGTGAGCTAACCAGACTCTGGAGTGCTTATTTGACTTCTATCATTACAGCTGAGACGTGTGACAGGCATACATAGTCATTTCAGTGTGGTTTTCTCATCACTGATGGCAGAGAAGAAAGACTGCAAAACCTGAACAAACTAATGATATGGTTTTTAAATAAGAAACAAAGACTTTTCAAGACTAGATACCATATAAATCACTATTAGCAGATCTGTATACCAACCAAAGATGCATACCAAGGATATATTCCAAATGAATGCCTGGGCATTTAAGCTCAAGCATGTTTGGCACAGTGCAGGTTGGAGCTCCAGATGGATGTAAGCCTGGGGGGAAAGACACGTCTGCTTACAGAGTAACTGTTAGTACTGAAGTGAGATTTTGCATCTTTTGCCCCATCCTGCATCCTTATCAATGGGTTCTACCCTCCCTCTTTCACACTGGGGTCACATCACTTCACCTGTAACTTCCACTGGATGACTAAACCAACTAAGCAATTACTTGTTTGCCCCCCTACATATACATTTGTTCTTCCAGTTAACAGGCAGATCATATGTAATGAATAGTGAGGTTAGCAATTTTACCGGAAAGGTGGGAAACTCCTGTCATGACATGGTTACACGACTTCACACAGACCTACATATGTACACATACATTCTTCAATGCATTATTTTAAGTTAATATTGCTAATTCTCCCTGTGCTCTGACATTGCATCTGAGTCAGATCAGAGTCCAGACATGATGTCTGCTTCCTGTTTGCTGTTACACATTGCTGCTGCGACGAAATGGCTGACAAGGGAGAAGAAAGCCTTCGAAGTATTCTGATAATCTCTGTCAAGAAGATCCTAGAAGCACGATAAATGATTCTTCTTTCCCAGCCTTGCAACTCAGAGTACCAAAGGGTTCACTGCTGTTACCCTTCTCATGCAAAACCCATATGAAACCACTAGAGCATATTGTGAAATGGCATAGGCTACAATGTCATCAATATCCTGATGACACCAAGCTCTACGTCTCCTTTTCATTGAAGCCATATGTTACAGCTTCCTTGTGTCTGGCAGAGATAAGACATGGATGAAAGCCAGTTGGCCGAGCTTTTTCCAGATAAGATGAAGGTACTGTATGGGTTTGGCAAGGGAAAAGTGCTTTGAGTTACAAAAATCTGCTTTCAAAGTTGAGGGAGATTCCCATTGTCAAAATGCACACGGGATTTACCACCTCCTGCCTCATCCTAGAGCCCCAGCTACAAAAGTGACCCAAATCCATTTGTCTCTTGCTAAACTACACTCACGAGGTGCTTGCTGAGTTTCAGTGACCAGTCTGCTGTTGGCCAGGCTCACAAGATTAATGCAGACCCTACTGTGTCTTTGTCATTACTTTCAGATGTCATTTAGCCTATTCATAAAGATGTCCAGTGCCAAAGACTCTACCCCTTCCCTATCTACTGCTGTATGCCATCAGACTCCTAGCAGAATACCTCAAGTATTTCTCAATCATTAACTGACATCTTTCTTACTGCAGCTAAAGCCTATTGGTACTTACCTACTCTCAGGAATGTAAGACAGGATTACTCTCTATTTCTTTGGAGCTGTGTTTCTCATGTAGTTGAAAACCTACATTATCTTCTTTAAGACTCCTCTTGTTTAGGTTAAAAACCCCTGGATCATTCAATCTTTCCTTGCAGATCAATTCTTTTTTTAGAGATCTGATTATTATTTTTGATCTCTTCTCCAGCTAGACTGTATTTTTTGAAATGCAAGCCCCAAAGGAGGCCACAGTAAATAAAGTGACTTTTTAAGGTTCTATTAGATATAGATAGGCAGCAGCACTGTTTCTGCTCCAGGCCCTTCTAGCATATTTACTGGGTGGAGGATCTTTGCTTGTTATCTCTTCTGCAATATGATAGTATGCAGCTTACCAGCACTCAGCCCCCACCAACTAAATTACTCTTACACAGCACAAAGACACACAGGTCAACGCAAACCAACTAAATTCTAGTCTCGTTTTCTAAATTCACAGAAACATTTTGGGTAACACCAGGTTCCTCTAAGATGTCCACCTATTCTGCCTGCAATTCAGAGCTCTCCTCTTAATTGTTAAGCCTCCCCCCATCACATCAGCTTTCTTTGACCTTAGTCCCACCATTAAGTAGAATCTTTCTGCTATAAAGCATTTTGTCCTGATCGTCTCTCATGTCAAAGCTGCTGATTCTTCCAAAAGCTTGAATCCTTATTTCTCCTTTCAAAGCCTTTCTTTAGTACTTGCGGAATTTTCCCCTCTCCACTCCTCCTTACCCCCCAAATGGAGAAGCAGGGGGAATGAATGTTCTCAGCCCATTTGACTAGAGGATCACTGGGGTTAATAATCCACTATTGTCCCTCGGCTGGCTGGCATGGGACATGGTCCTGTCAGTTCTGCAACACAGCCTTTCCACGAGCCCAGCTAGAAGCCATAAACTGGATATTGCCACATGTATCCACCAGCCACCACAAGATTGCCCTTAGTCATGTTGTGCTGGCGAGAGAAATGGGTTCATCCCTCTCAAATGCACACTTCATTGTTTGCATATGCCTTTTGTCTTTTATTTCCACAGTGCTACAGTGCCACTGCAGGACTATTCTGGAAGCACAGAGTGCAATTTCTGAGGAGCTTTGACTAACGCAGGATAAAGCTTACTCTATTCCAGGGCAGAGAAGAATAAATTAAAAAGGACAAATTCCATGTGCTCTCCATACTTTGCATGAGCTGCCAAAAACATGCTGGCCTGAGTACACTGCTGCCTGGCTTTCTTCAAGGAAAGAGAAGCAGGGACATATTCTCTAATTTGGGCAAAGTAGGTCTGTAGGCAGAGCACTGCACCTCTTGGCAAGACTCACCATCATGTCCAAGGGGAAGAGACAGAAACTCTTTGGCAAGTAAGTAAAAGGAAGAGTGTATTAGAGGCAGTTTATACAAGAACAAGGAGGATGACCAAACCAGAGTCACACTGGTCACTTCTTAATTACTTTATCTGCTGAAGAGACAGGCAATACTTATGCAAATTACAGAGCCTCCATGTAGCACAAAGAAGTTACTGTTCTTCCTCCCTCAGTGAAATTTATGACTCTGCAATTTATTAAATCCTTTGCTCACATGTGGAAATAAAGAAAAAATAATCTCCACGACACCCTCAGAGGAGCGCAAGATGCAGGCAGCTGATGCAAACAGCATGCCAGGCCTTCATGCAGGAACAAGCAGTATGAAGAAGGGGAAGCAGATACTTTAGACATAGTGCTGGTGCCCAGGTTAGGCTGCTCAGGGAGAGAACTTGTGTGTTCTTGACTCATTACTGGGGATTTTTGGTGACTGCAGTGCCACTCATGAAGCACTTATAATCAGATCTGTAGTATGAACAGCCTACATCTCATGGCTGATGAGATTTACGGGGGGGAATGCTGTGGAGCCCTCATGTTTCATGTCTTGAAACTGCAAACTGCGCAGTGACTATCTTAGTAGTTAACATATAAATGCAGTCAGTCTAAACAACAGCCCCGAAGAACTGCAAGCTTTCTTATATGCACATTGGACTCTTTTTCAGTGTTTGAGGGGAAAAAAGGATGTCAATATATTTCTGTAAAAACAGAAACTGCTGGTTAAAAAAGAAATGACAACAGCCTCACACTCAAGGGGAAAGGGCAGTATGGCTAAGTGCAAAGAACAGCTGGGGTATATGTAATGTTACAGTTATTTTTCTGTGTTTCCTCTAGGATGAACCAAAGACCTTGTTTTGCTGGCTGCTGAATGCCCTGAAGTCCCATTACACATCTCGGGAAAGGACCTTAATGGTTTTATTGGGACCCATATCTGCACATATAACATGGCCTTTGAAGATGAAAGGATTTTTTTTTAACTCTGCTTCCATTTGTTGCCTCTTGGTTGACATGTTCCTATATGGACACTCAATCCCCAGATATTTGTTGCCTAATCAGGGACATCAATAACATCCACAATGGGAAAACTCTGGAACATCTCTGAAAGTCAGAAGCGTGAGGAACAGATCTCAGATGATGCAGATGCGGTCATTGCTGTATGATCAGATAAGCAACATTGCGAGTTCATTTTTGTATGCTAAATAAAATAAAAATGTCAATATTTACACATAACCTTCAAGGCTCTTGCATTTGCAGCTCTTTAGTATTCAGTGCAGACCACATTTTCTTTAGTCCGTTACCAACAGCTTGGAAATTTAGTTAGAGGATGCAACCCAAATGTTCCTCCAAATGTTGTTTCCAAATGGTCATCTTGAAAAATGCTGTTTAAAAGGAGGAAACCTTTATGTGAAGATATAAGAGCCCATGCACAGAGCAATATAAACTGCAGGGAAATCATCTGAAGATTAAAACCACTAATGATTAAGATATTACCGTTAGGCATAGTTTAATTTGTTGGTAACTAAATCAACAGAGCCTTTTTACAGGCTGCTTGGAGCCTGACTATTGTGTACTGCACATTCAACCTCTAAGTGTACAGTGACACAAACAAATAAAAGCCATCATAACAGTTGAAATGTAGTTAGAGACACAATTGAGAACATCTGTATTGTAAGCAGAAATAAATTAGAAATACTGAAGTGTTTTGTAGCTGTGAAACTGAGGGATAAAAAAATAACCTACAGCACCTGGATTAAGCAGTTATAAATAATGTATAAAGGAAAAATCTCATTACCCCCTGTGTAAACTCCCCCCCAATGAAATATATTTTATGAATGTTGCATCACAGTAATAAATGCAGCATTTGTTTTCCCCATAAACTTTCCATTTCATGACTATAAGATAGTTTGGATTTGGAAATAATGGCCAGCGAACGTACTGTTTGCAGGATTAGTTTCCCTCAACAAGCAGCTTTGAACTGACCTTCAGGTTTTTGGGCTAAAGAGCAGAGACTTACACAGGCTTAGCAGAACTCATCTTTGTGCCTACAAAGCCGTGGCAGTGTCGTATCCTACTTGCAACAGAACCATACTATACCAACAAATCCAGCAGCACCACTGGAGAGTATTTAGACTCTGAGCCTTGAATGTTCTAATTGCCTGCTATCATGGAAGAGTTGATGAGATTATACTAGGTAAAGACTGTGCATGAATGCGAGGAGTTCTCCCTTTGTAAACAAGCCAGGTCTTACAGCAGAATACTGCATGCTGCAGGATACGCAGTTTCTATTTACATTAAAAAGAGCAAGTGCTGTGTTAAAGACTCGAATGCTTCAAGTTTCCAGGTTTTCTTTGCAAATATGCTCAGTTTTGTGTAAAGATGCCAGGCCAGATTCCTCTCTTGTGTTAGCTTTACACTGTCAGCGCTGCTGAAGTATTCCGCAGATTCATTCTAGGTTTAGGCAGCATTACTGTCATATTGTACCACTGGTTTTCTGTTGAAAATACCTTAATTTCTCGCATACCTAAAGGGGTCAGCTTCCTGATGATCCAGGGCAGCAATCACTGTCCCCTTGGGAGGCTTTCTGAATGATCTGTACACCCGATACGTGATCACCAAGCCACAGGGCAGTGAAACAGGGGTGAGAATGAGGATGGGAGGCTACAAAGGAAGTCAGCGTCTAGAGCCAAACTGAAACCTAACAGATTTCAAATTAAAAGGGTAAGAACTTCCCACTGGCTGAGAGAGATAAAATGTCACAAACATAAAGCCATTATAAAGTTAGGTTTGAGGCTGGGGTGCTTTTCCCTTTATGATTAATGATTGGGCTCAACCAGGATGGGAAAAGCAAAGCAAAGTTCCTCTTGAACTACTTTAAAAATGCCACAGCTGAAGGAAAAAATATAGGAACATCAATTTAAAAAAAAATAACCAAACAAAAGCCCCTCCACTAAAATGTAAAGGTCAGGAAAGATTTGGGTGTTTTTAAATGCTGTCTTGAAGAAATTTCATAAAGGTTAAGATGTCATGTAGTTTCAGAGTTATGGGCACTGGAGGGGGGTCCTTGAGTGCCAGCTATTCCTCGGGCCACTCGGTGACTGTGAGCTGCAATGACAGTGGACAGCGGGAGGCTGGCAGATCACAAGCTAGCACTGTGCCACTGGGGCAAACCCATGTCTTGCTCCCCAAAGAATGAAGAGCTGTGTGAATATTTCAGCATCTGGGATTGAGACAGTGGATAAAACACAAAAACATGTCTTAAATAACATACAAGGGTCTAATTTAAATGGCCCAGAGCAAACACATTCGGTGTTCTGGCTCTTCTATTCAGTCCACCGTGCTGGGGAGGAGCAGGAGGCATGGTAGGGATGGTATTCAGAGCCCTGAGAGTTCTCCCTCGTGGTTTGAGATCCCTGAAGGCACACAGCAGGCAGGGCAGAACAGGAGCTGTAACAAAGGTCTTACAGGTGAGAGCAGGAAAGCCAACATAATTGTGGAAGGGTTTGGAGAGTGAGTTTTCCAGTGCTCTGCTATGCCCACTTGGCAGTTGGGCTTCCTCCTCCTGCAGCTCCCAAGCCCGGTTCCCATTCAGCACTGGTCTGGCCCCCTCTCTCTGATATTTAGCTCCCTCATATAGCGTTGCTGTTTCCTATGTGCCAGAGACACTGAAAAAAACAGACTGTGGCTTCATTTCTCTGCCCCACTCTCATCTTCATGACTTTCACACCTGAGCCTGTATCCCTGGAGTAAGAGCTACCTTTCTCTGACTCAGGATCCCCCCCCAGTCTCCTCTTCGGATCCTCCTGAAAGTGCAGTTTACCTTACTTTCCACTTCTGGCTGTTGGATAGACAAGTGATCCCGCGTAGTCTTTTAGAGTAACATGGGAAGGGAAAGGCCAATGATGTCTGCCCAGGGACTGCTACCCAAAGCTCCCACACAGGGACTGCGGATGTAGGGAAAGCAGAGGACCCACCACTGCCTCTTGGCAAATGAAATCTATTTCAACATGACCTGAATTTCACTTGTAGACAAAAGGTGAAGTAGGAAAAGGTGAACTGTTTGCTTTTGATGACCAAACAAATGCTACACAGAGACCATGAAGTAACACAGAGAGAAGAAAATCTTAGAATCAAGACAAATGTTATGGGAAGGGTAAAGTTCCACAAACGTCAATTATTTCATAAACAGAAATAGAAGTCTGGTGTTACCAAATACGATCAACCCCTTTTCCGTTATAAATAGGTGGTACTTTTCTAACTGGACATACATGAACAACGCAACCTAAAGTTAGGTTAGCCTTTGCTTCTCCTTTTGCTCATTTTTCTCCTGTGCTCTACCCATCTGCTGCACCCTGCCAGCTCCTGTGACAGCTACCATGAGGCCTGATCCTCAGCCATTCTCTCTGGCAGCTTTGAACTGCTCAGGAGAAGAGCAGAAGGAAAATCAGGTCTGTTGCCCTGAGGATTCCTTGGGTTGTGAGACTTTGCTCTTGCCCCTGCAAAGGCAATATAGCAAGGACAGGACAAGACACAGCTTCAGAAACCTGAATGCCAATCCTAGGGTGGCAAGAGGAGAAAAGCAGCCTGACTTTGTTTTCCCAGCCCCTCCTCAGTCGGGTGCTATGTGCAGTAGGGTACGGCTATGGTTATCGCAGCAGAGGATACTACATGTCTGAATGCTTGCTTTTTTTAAGGTCTGAGCAGTGCCATACAGAATTACAGTGCTGTATTAAACAATACTTTATTAAATATTAAATAATAAAAATAATAATCATAAATAAGTTGCTACAATAGTGACACCAAAACTTCCCATGGTGTTGCATTTCTGTTTCCTTGGTTTACATAATTGCCTGCTTGGTTCCCCTAGAACATCCTCCAAAAGTTGCTATTTTTTAACGCCCATCTAATATATTCCTCTGAAAAGCTGAGATGCACTGCTTTACATAGCATAAAGAGATGTTGGGTCAATAAGTTCCAGAAACAGCAGTAATGGAATTAGCAATAACTAATCTTTATAGAAAATACATGTCTATTATTCTTGGAGAGACTGACAAATTGCAGAGTTGAGATGATTTCTCACTCAGTGAACCAATCCATTGTCTTTTGTGAGATGTCTCTTGTGTACATCTGGGTGGCAAAAGACAGAAAACCCTGGCTGATGCGCCCAGGCAAAGCAGCTCACACATCAGGGCCCCTTGTCCTCAGCCTCTGAGCACACGCTGTTGACCCTCAGAGCCTCCTGGCCACTGACTCAGGTAAGCATACTTCAATTTAGAGTTTCTCTCAATAAAGAAAAGGTATTTGAACACATTTGTTTTCCCCCCCTTCTCTTAACTCTCACAGACACAGATGTATATCCATGCATACAAATGCCTCCACAAAACATTCACCCTTACTTTATTCTTGGGTTTAGTGTTGAAATGATATTGAAATACATTATTAGGATGTATTTTTCTATCTGAAACTGGCTACGTTTTTTCCTAACAGCTGCACTCAAGATTTTAATTAAATAATACCAGTTGTGCCTTGTTTAACTAAGCCAGCACATCTTCCTTATGGTCGGGTATATTCATTTCATTTCTTTCTCTTTAATGAATACGTTTGTATTTTGATCTGTAGCTCTCCACAGCCAGGAAAAGCTTCAAGTCAGTATAACATTACACAGGCATTTTTTTCTGTGCCAGGGCAAATCTTGGCCACATTTTTTGCAGGCTTAATTTAAGCCAACAAACTTGTCCCTGGAAAACAAAACCAGGCGCAGCCAAACTCCTCGTGCCTTTGATTTGCTGCTGCAAACCTATAGGCAACGAACTGAAGGCCACCTTCCTATGCACATTCCCCTTAACTCATAAAGAGCAATTAGCCTTTGGAGTTGCCACCTCAGTTGCTGGTGCTATTTAATCAAAGAGGAGTTTTAGGGAAACTGAATATCTACAGTGTTTGGGTACAGTGATAAGTTAGCAATGGATCCCCCACCTACTCAGAAGCTCGACATCTGCAAAATGCTCTATAAAGGAGCAAGAATGAATGTGTATTATCACCTTTGATATCTTTGAATGACACCTGCAAAGGTCACTTGAAAGATAATGCGAGGCTGAGAAACTCCTTCCTTCTGGTAGGTATTCTAATATCTGGTAGGTAGGTTGGTTTTACTTCATGCCTTTTACCTGCAGCCACTATGTACCAACAGGTACCTGCGAGAGCAGCCACACCTCAGTCTGTATCTTTAAGACAAATAAATACATGTATTTGGATCCACAGGGAAGAATTTTGCCATTTCTGAAAGAGCTGTGAGGATTTTCTCAGCCATTGCACAATTTGTCTCGACGATACTATGCTTCCAGTGTCATGTACAGTACATCCTATCTGTCATCAAAGTCAACCTCAACAGCTGCTTGACACGGCCTTAATCAAGACAGATACAAGCCCCAGTAACAAAGGTATTGTTGCCCCCAAAGCAGAGCTGACACAATTGGCTGGTGTGTTTATTTAAATGGCTCATATCTATCCTGTTAGCACATTCCAAATCAAAGTCCACACTGTTTATTTTAAAGTGGATTTTAGTTCCTCGCTCTCCGTTGTTTATGAATGTCTGTGTTTCTGACAGTTGACAAAGGGCATGCTGAAGATTTACAGTATCCACAGCTGGTTGTATGTTGCGGTGGGGCTTTCCCCATGTAATTCTGCTCTATGTGCCTCGGCCAGAGAGAA